>JZKD02S1943903.1:456419-476179 GCA_000966675.3 Picea glauca | reverse complement strand
CTGCACCAAGTGGTATCAAAGCGCGATTTTGTCTGTAGATCGTTCGCAAAGGAAAGGAGGTGAAATAAGATACTCTTATACCACCATGTGGCATCATAGCCAAAGAATTGATTTCGGTAAGAAGAGAAGTAAGTTGATATCATCAAGTGGTATCAGAAGTTCGCCTATAGACAATAGGTAAAGGGAGACAGAGTGAGATGCTTTTTAGAGACTGTTGCAAGTTGTGCAACAGATGGTAGACTTCCAGGTGGGATGAAGGAGAAGCAAGATGGTTACTAAAATCCATGAGCATGGTCGAAGAGAGGACCACCCGCAGAAGAGAAAATGAAAATTGACAAGGAGCTTAGTGAAATCTAAGAAGAAATGGAGAAGATAGAATTGAATATGCAGCAGGAGGCAAATGTACGTTGGAGGTATGAATGGCCTCTGAAAAGGAAAACCAGGTGGCCTATTCAGAAGTTGTTGGACAGAAGGAAAAAAAATATGTTAAAAAGGTGGTTGAGGCACCTTGAAAACCTTAGTGATGAGAGGAAGAGATCTGGCAGAGGTCTCGTAGATTGCCAAGTGGACAATGAGAAGAGGTAATTTGATCTCATAAATTGTCAGGTGGGTAGAGGAGAAACCCTAGTTTTCCAGGTGGGCAAGGGAGAAGAGATGAACTTAGCTGAGAGCTCATATCAGCAAGGGGTGGTGACAGATGGAAAGGAAGTAGAAGAAAGGCCTCATCCATATAAAGATTCATGTGGAGATGCAAACCATGTGAATGAAGATGATGAAAATTTAGATACTTCCACCATAGAAGAGGAAGAGGATCAAAGGAACATTCTGATCATTGGAAGAATCAAAATATTCCTGCCAAGCAGTCAAGGAGAGGCTAGAATATATGTTGCAGGTGTAGAAACAAAAGGAAAACCAATGCAGACTGTCATAGAGGAGAAGGTCAAGGAGTAGATATTGATGTCTTCGCCAATATAAAAATAGGAGCACACAATTGAATCACTCACTTAGTGGGAGATGGATTTGAAGATGTTGGAGGATTGGCTGGACAGTCCAGAACCAGAAGATGGTTTCCAGGAGATAGCCATGCTAAAGGAGGAAACATACCTATCTGAGGAGAAGATGGAAGAAGCTAGAGATGTACCAACATAAGACCTAACAGATGCCAAGCTGTGAGGAGAGGTAGCTCAACAACATCTGTAGCAGAGTGTCCAGCCAATGCCATAGGATATGAAGGTAGCATGGGGGATTAGGTTGTTCTTCCCATCGACCGACATGAGGATTTGCAGCCCAGCAGACTACATAAGGAAATCTAGCCACCAAAGTAGTTGGAAGAGGTGATAGAGGAGATAATGGAGATAATGTTGAAGTCAACAAAAGAGGTTGTCAGCAAAGAGAGGTTGAACAGAGGAGGACATGTACAAGTAGTGGGACAGCAGCAGCAGCAAAGTAGAGGAGTGTTAGGACCCAAAAATGTCCCTTTTTCACCATCTCTTTTTCTCATTCAAACTTACCAATTCTATGCTAAATGCCTACTAATTGTTTCTAAGACCCTTTTTCCCAAGGTATGCATAATTAAACTTTCTTTTATAATTTATTCACTTTAACATGTTCGATTGGTACCATTTCTCATATTTTATCCATGAATATTCAAAATAATGATTAAACTGTGTAGAACAACCAAGTCTTAAAGAAACATTGTTGTTGTTACACAAGGTTGTTAAAGTTGTGCGCCAACTCTACATGTTGTTACATGACTACAACAATTGTGCACCCTTGTTAGAAGTTGCTACACCTGTAGCAACAGATATCCATCGATCCTGGAAGTTGGTCCCTCATGCAAATTTGAATCATGAATGATCCTCAAGGCTGTTACACGTTTTGGTTCCCATTGATGATGAAGATCATTTAACAGATTCTGTAACAAATTTTGTATATCATACGAACAACTTGAGAATCTTCATTTCTCAAAGTTGTTATGAGTTTGTTTTCAACTAAATAACTATGTCTTTATATAGTAGAGCCTTTGTAATCATTATCACTAAATTTTAGTTGTGAACAGAGAGTGAAGAAGAGCATATTGTATATGAACCTTTTTGTTGAATTAATAAGAAGTGGATTGAGTTTCGTTAACCTACTGTAATCTATTTTCGATTGGATTCAGTGAGAGGGAAAGGGCCCACCTTCCTCACAGACTCCCCTCTATTTTGTTGTTTATATTAATTGCTTTGATTTGGATAATCGATCTGTTTAGCATTTCTAGAATATATCTGTTGTTACAGATAGTTCTTTCATATTTAATGCGCATTTGTGTATCTCATGAGAGTTAGAGTCAAATTGTTCGATACCGCTGGAGAATTGTTTTCCTTTCCTACATTAGATTTAATCTCTGAAAACAAAAGTGTGAATTCCTTTTCTACAATTAATTAGGTCTCCTTTCAGCAAGTAGCATAGATTTTCTTTCTACAACAATAAAATATAAAGTTAGAATAAATAATCTAGGATTTTTATGCACCCATTAGTTCAGGATTTCATTTATGCAAGTGTTATTTCAATTCTGTAGAAGCTCCAGCCATGTCAAAAAATTGTGTTAAAGTTCAACCTTTCAATTAGGATTCTTACTGCAATTTGAATAAATTTTTCTTCCATAATATAGCATAGACTGTGCACAATTATCTTGCAATAACAAAACTTCCTTGGGTTTGACAATTTATATTGAACATCTTAATTATCTATTTAATTAGACAATTAAAGTGCCCAACATTTTGGCGTCGTTTTCGAGGAAGATAATTATATATTTTTGTAAGAACATTAGTTTTCTTTTCTTAGGAATGAATAAGTCTACATGAATCAAGGAACAAGAGGACGTATTCCCAAAAATACTAACCCTACAGGTACCAGAGGACGAGGAGGAAGGAACCTTGCACTGGGAAGACCAACCTTTGTTGATGAGATTATAGCCAGAGCAGATTCTTCTTCGGGATCTATCTTCCGCCCTTCAAATCCTCCAAGGAGACAAATTCCTCGATCATCAAAACTGCCCCAATTATAAACATTGCTTTCATTAAGGGCCGAAGCTGAAAGTTTGTCACCAACAAATCAACAAGCAACGTTGGAGAATATTGAATATCGAGGAAGTATAGATCGGCCAAGAGAAAGACCAGAAGAAGTTGTTTATCAGATTAATGGACAGATAGTCACTAAAGAGGAGTGGGACACTTACCATATTGAGTGGAATGAGAGAGAAGCCATGGAAAATCAAGGAGATAATGAAGAGGAGTTCAACCAAGAGGAGCCACAGAACAATGAAGATCAGGTAAATGATGAAAATACTATCTCTACCCTAGTTTTTCCCATTACTAATATTCCTACAAGGGGGATAGCTACTATGAAGAACATACCTCTTTCATCCCTACGAAATTTCCATGGATTGTCTACTGAGGATCCAGATGAGTTTCTGTTTGAATTTGATATTCTTTGTAGAAGCTATGACTACACTAATATTGCACAGAAACTTAAACTATTTCCAACCACATTGAAGGGAAATGTGTTAAGATGGTTCATGAGCCTTGGAGGAGAGAATATCGCAACATGGGTACAGATGAGGCAGCTTTTCCTGAACAAGTACCAAGACTACTATCGAACAAGGAAACAAAGGGAGGAATTGTTCAAGATGTCTCAGAAAGAGGATGAGACCATTGAATATTTTGTAGAGTGACTCCAGTACAATCTACAAAGGTCTAGACATCTAGATGTGAGTAAGGACATGCTGAAAACTATTTTGCTAAAAGGGGTCAGAGATGGTTGTTTAGACATGCTGAATATGCTTGGAAAGGGAGATATATCTAAAGAATCCTATGAAGACATTGTAAATCTTTGCAAGAGATGTTCTCGAGGAACTACAAGAAATAAGTCAATTAAAAAGGATACCACTTTTTCAAGGGTACATAAATCAGCCAATGGAGGCGCAACAAGATAAGAAATAGGTAATCTATTAGAAGTTTCAAAATAGAAATGATTAACTCTGTTGCTTCACAAATTGATACTCTGTAGATTAAACAAAAAAAAGAAGAAGTAGAAAAGGCATTTTCCATTTTCTGTCCAAAGTGCAGAGACAAACATCTGAAAAGGGATGCCCACTAAACAATGTTCAGGTATGTCTTATTTGTGAATTGGATCATCTTACTAACAAATGTCCCTCTTTACTAGGTGTCAAAGAATCAATGAAAGCAACTAATGAAGAAGAGGAGGCTTCCTATATAATTACACAAACAAGACAATGGAAGCCAAGAGGCCAAGGTATGAACTCTCAATTCTCTCCTGCAACACTTAATTATTGGAACAATCAAATACCTTATGGCTAGATGAATGCTCCCCCTCCAAATCCAATTCTCCCTCCTTATCAGGATTCCAATGTATGGTTACCTATGCCCCAACAACAGAGTTACCAGGGGCAATGTAAACCATATTGGAGAGGCCCTCAACAACAACTCAACTATCAAAACCATCAACCGAACCTCTATCAACAACAGTTCCAACCCCAGTATCAGTAGAAATAGCTGCAGTTACCTCCCAATGCCCCACAAAACAATCCTCCCTTACGACCTCAGATGCCTGTGAAACCTAAACCAAACCCAAATAATAAGGTCATTGTTGGCACAGGGGCATACCATGGGTTCATCTCCAAGAGTGCACCAACAATCCCTAACTACCAGCCTTTTCAGCAACACCTACAAAGCATATGCAGTCTCACCCGAAGCAGCTATGAGAGGGTTGCAGGACAGAGATGTCTACAACCAGGGGAATATCATGTGGATCTATTACAATAGAAATATATCATGCATCTATCATTCAACAAGATAGATCTATCCTTCACAGTTATAATTTCAATCTAATACAATAAGTTAGGTAACAATATAACAACGACATAGATCAAAGCATCAATCATACACACAACAACAAATGTATGTGGTTCACCCTCTCTCTAGGGCTACATCCACAGAACTGTGCTATATTATATTAAGGAAAGCATACAGTTCTTGTCTGGTCTCTTAGCTAGCAGATCGTCTTTCTTCTCTCTCTTTCTCACCCCTCCCTATGCACCTAGCTGGAGGACTTGACCTTTGCACATAGCAGAAGATCTTACAATACTAGAAGGCTTCCTCTCTCTCGGCACTTCTCTCTCACAATACAATGATCCCTCTCTCAATACTATAGCTAGATCAACAACAACATTGTACTGCATAATTACCAACCAAACCTAGGCCCTTTAGACCTCTATTTATACATTACAACACCCCACCGACAGCCTTAGGCCGAAACCTAGGTGCCAAAACCCTAAAATACCAAAACCCTAGGTCAACTTGACCCGCTTTTCTAGGCTTCACTAGCTTGTCTTTCCCTCCTTCTCGTGCAGTGCTCCAAAGAATCCAACAGTGGATTTTTCTTCTTGTTGAGTCATCCACGATCCATATTCCTTGTTGATCTATCATCCTTGATATCCTCATCCAATGGCTTGCATTTCCTTGCTTCCCTCCATATTTTCTGCTCTTTTGCTTACTTCGACCCAGTGACAGTCATTGTGTCTCCCGCGAAGTTCAATTTTCACCTTTTCTTCCTTGTTATTCGCTTCCTTCCATAGCCAAGGGCCAATATCCATTCATAATATTGATATATATAATGTGCCAGCTCTGTCTATTACTCCTATGCCTTGTGATGAGATAAAATTAAGATCAGGGAGAATAGTCGAGCCCATAATTGAAGATGCTCCATCTTCAGAATCAAATAAGGAATCAGGGGAAGAACCATCTCATGATACAGAAGAAATTGACCAACCTATTAAAGAATCAACAAACCCCCCATTCCCTAAAAGACTGGAAATTACCAAAACTGTGGAATTACCATCCTTCAATATCTTAGGAGAATTGCAAAATTTGCATGTTAACATTCCATTATTGCAAGCGATTAGAGATGTCCCTATTTATGCCAAGACTGTGAGAGATCTTTGTATCATAAGACCTGGAAGGAAACCTAGGAACCCCCTCATAGTGCATGTAGTGGGGGACTTGTCTGAATTGATGTTAGGCAAAACCCCACCCATTAAATATGGTGACCCAGGAAACCCTATAGTCACTATTAAAATTGGACAAACACCTATTCCCCATGTGTTAGTTGACTTAGGGGAAACAATCAATATTATGCCAATTGAAACTACACAATTTTTCCAACTCAAAATGCAAGTTTGACCTACTCCTACTGTTTTGGAATTATCTGATCGTTCCACCATCAGAACAAAAGGAGTAATCGATGATTTAGTCATTTGAGTTGATTCATGGGAGTATCCTACTGATTTTGTCATTTTGCAACCCAAAACCCGTTTGGGAGGCCACCCTCAAATCCTAGAAAGACCATGGTTAGCTACAACTGATTCCTTCATTGGTTGTAGATCTAGTTCCATGACCATCTCTTATGGTTATGACACAAAACAACTTACCCTATATCCTCATGCTACACCCAGTATGGAACTAGAAAATTCTTTATGGATGGACAATGACGATGAAAGTGCTATGCCTGTGTTAACCATGGGAAAAGCCCTGAGTTTCAAAAATGAGACAGAGGATGAGTTAATCAATAGTTTTATCTGTGACCCCTCTATTGTTACTCAAAACACACACCACCAATTGACTAAAATATTCGACCCTATTGCCCAAGAAGAGATGAGCCCATAAATGTTCTATGAAACTGTTGTAAATCAAATCGATTTAGCTGCAACAACAAATGTTGTAAAAACAAATGATGTAACAAAAAATGTTGAAACAACAACAGTCGAATTATTTCCCAAAGTCAGTTCTAAGATCATCACTGTAGAAATCGAACCTGGAAAAACCTTGAACATCAATCCTAATTTATCTATTGTTGAAACTTGTCGATTGATGAAGTTACTAATTGAATATATGGAGGCATTTTCCTAAGATTACATGGATATGAAAGGAATTTATTTTGAGCTATGCACCCACCATATATACATCAAGGAAGAATGTCGACCCATTTTCCAACCCCAAAGGAGGATGAACCCTAATCTTAAATAAATAGTTAAAGAGGAACTCCATAAACTTCTCAATGCTGGATTCATCTATCCTATATCAGACAACGAGTGGGTTTCACCGTTGGTTATTGTACCCAAAAATAATGATAAGTGGAGAGTATGTGTGGACTATAGAGCCCTGAATAAGGACACGCAGAAGAATCATTTCCCTTTGCCATTTATTGATCAGGTTCTAGACAACCTAGCTAGGAAAAAGTTTTTCTCTTTCCTAGATGGATTCAGTGGCTATAACCAGATAAAAATTGCTCCACGGGACCAGGATAAGACCACCTTTACTATCCCTTGGGGTACATTTTCCTACAAGGTTCTCCCATTTAGCTTGTGTAATGTGCCAGCCACTTTCTAGAGAGCTGTAATTGGTATTTTTTCTGATATGGTGAATGACTATATGGAGATATTAATGGATGATTTTACACCTTATGGTATTGATTTTGATGAAGCTTTGAGTAATCTGGAAAAAGTGCTCAAAAGATGCATACAGTCTCATCTTTCTTTAATCAAAGAAAAGTGTCATATGATGATGAGCGAAGGTGTGGTGTTGGGAGACTTCATTTCTTATGCAAGAATTCAGGTAGACCCAGACAAAATCCAGGTAATTTTGGACATTCCAACTCCAACAACTCAGAAAGAGGTAAGAAGTTTTTTAGGGCATGCTAGATATTACAGGAGATTCATTAAAACAAATTCCAAACTTGCCTCTCCCTTTTTTTTCCTATTAACAAAATATGTTGACTTTCTTTGGACTGACAATTATGAATTGTCTTTTACAGATATGAAACAAAAATTATCCACAACTCCCATTTTCAGAGGGCCCAATTGGGATTTTCTTGTTCACATTTCTTCAGATGCCTCAGACACTGCAATTGGTGCAGTACTAGGACAACAGGAGGACAAAGAATCCTATTATATCTACTATATCAACAAGAACATGGATCCTACTGAGTTAAATTATACAGTTACTGAAAGAGAATTCTTTGCAGTAGTTTATGCAATCAATAAATTCAGGCATTATGTCACTGGTTATCCTACCTTTATTCATATTGATCATGCAAAAATTAAATATCTGATGAATAAACTTATTAATAATTCCAAAGTAACAATATGGTTGTTATTACTTCAAGAATTTGACATCACTATAGTAGATAGACCAGGGAAAGAAAATGTGGTTGTCGATTTTCTTTCAAGACTACATATAAATGATGATAATTCACCATTAGATGATTCATTTCCAAATGAACATTTGTTTGCAGTATTTGCTTACTCACCTTGGTATGTAGACATTGCTAATTACTTGGTTGCAGGGAAGGTACCTCAACATCTATCCCCAAGAAAAAGAAGGAAAATCATTCCAAAGAGTGCTCGGTATAGTTGGATAGAGGGATACCTTTTATACATAGGCCTGGATCAAGAAATCGGGCGATGTGTGAGGGATGATGAAGTTTATGAGCTTCTCAAAGCTTTCCATGATGGCCCTTGTGGGGTTCATTTTGTTGATAAAAGGACTAGACATAAAATTTTAAGGATGGGTTATTTTTGGCCCACCATATATCAAGATGCCAAGAAGTATGTCCAGGCCTGTGACAGTTGCCAATGAATGGGTTAGCCAAACCATAGGGATGAGATGCCTCTCCAGCCTCACTTAGTGTTACATCCTTTTGAGATATGGGTCATTGACTTTGTAGGGCCCATTAAACCACCTTCTAATCAGAAAGTTTATATATTGGTCTGTACAAATTACATGACCAAGTGGGTGGAGGCAAAAGCACTCATCAAGGCCTCAGAGGAAGCTATCTTAGCATTCTTGTTTGAAGATATCTTTGTTAATTTTGGAATTCCCAGAGAATTAATAATTGATGGAGGAACCCCTTTCACATCACATAAGTTTGAAGCCCTACTCAGTCAATATCATGTTTTACATAGAACAACTTCTCCATACCATCCGCAAGGTAATGGCCAAGTAGAAAGTACCAACAAGGTCATAGAAGCTATTCTTACTAAGACAGTGAGAGAAAATAATAGGGATTGGTATGACAGATTGCATGAAGCTCTATGGGCTTATCAAACTACTTGGAGAAAGACAACTGATTTTTCTTCTTATGAGCTTGTATATGGAAAAAGCCTTGTTTTTCCCATTGAATTTGAAATCAAAACTTTAAGAACTACATCAACAGTCAACCTCAACTTGAATAAGGCACAGAAGGCCAGACTGTAGCAGCTCAATGAGCTTGATGAAAAGCGTTTGGACGTTATTCATCAAACCACTGTGATTCAACAGAAGAGAACAAAATGGCATGACCGAGTCATCAAGAAGAAATCATTTCAACAAGGGGATTGGGCTATGTTGTATGATTCACGCTTTACAGAATTTCAGGGTAAGCTGCGTACATGATGGCTTGGACCTTACAAGGTAGACATTGTTTTTCCCAATGGGATAGTCAGGTTAATTACTATTGACGGATCCAATACACAGTTATATGCAAATGGTCATCGCTTGTGCCTGTATCAGCATCCACATTCCAAGAAACAAATTAAATCGAGATGTACTGTTGATACAGATTACCAATTTTTAAAGGGAACGGAGCCTGCTCCTTCCCCTTCTGAACTTTAGGACATTTTTCTTTCAAATAAAATTTTATATATAAACAAGTTGTGCAAATTTGAAATTCTCTGATTTTGCTTCACGCATTTCATTTCTCTATTTTTCTTTTTCTAATAAATTCAGCCTAGAAAGGTATCAAACAGTTTCTTGTGTGCAGATAAACTAAAGAACAACAAGGTATATTACAGTGGAAGAAGCCAAAGGATTAGTTTTTGGAAGTTGAAAAGCTTCCTAAAAACTAAGTATTTATGTGTTCGAGCCGATTTACATGTTGTTACACCTTTTGGCCAATTTCCATGTTGTTACACCCTTGGACCAATTTACATGTTACACCTTTTGGCCGATTTACATGTTGTTACACCCTTTTGGATGATTTCCATGCTATAACACCCCTTTTGGCCGTATTACATGTTGTTATGCCCTTTAGCCGATTTACATGTTGTTACACCCTTTGGCCAATTTACATGTTGTTACACCCCATTTGGTTGATTTCCATGTTGTTACACCCTGTGGCCGATTTACATGTTGTTACACCCTTTTTGGCCGATTTGCATGCTTTACACCTGTTCCCGACTATTTTTCCTTGCATGCAGTTACACCTAATGCCACAGTTCCAGCCAAACTATCTGTTGATACACCTACTGTTATCATTCCTTTTGGCTATTTTCTTAGCATTTCTGCCATTTCTACATATGACAACATTATTGTTTTGTCAATAATTCCACCATTTTTCAAAAATTACTTTATGCTCTCTCTGTCCCACAAGGGCCGCTTCATTGTTACTTAACTCCACATCCACAGCTTTCTAAATTGTTCAACCATAGAAAGGACTCCACTTATGCTCCACTTTTCATAACGTCATTTCTCAAGTTCAAGAGCCATCTCTCATTATTATAGCCATTCCACAGGGATCAAATGGTGGTTGGATAGTGTAGTTACTCGGACAGATCGGTTTGTGCGGTAAGTTATGAGGTATGATTACTAAACCTATGTGTCCAAGTGATGTAAGATATGAAATCAAGTTTCAATGCCTATTTGTCGATTGTCCTAAATTCATTGCACCCTGAACCAATCAAATTAGTAGGGGGGGGGGAAGACATCCATGCCGACATACTCTCAAAATTTGATTTTATAAACACCTCCACCACCTTTTCGACCAAGCATATTTTCGTTGAGACACTCTGTTCTTTATACAATCCTCATTCGAACTTGATGTGACTCTGGTGAGGTTCTAGTTTCTCCTCCATTGTGACTGTTAAGACTCCAAACGACGTCATGGGAGGATCAACTGTGAGATATGAGCTGAAAAATATGGATGCATTCCTGCTACACCCAGATGTTTACCAATTTTTTCTACAGGCCAGATGGATTCCTTATTTCAAGAAGCTACAGAGGTTCAACGAAGCATAGGTATTGGAGTTCAGCCAAAACCTTATAGAAGGGTATTCAATAGTGAACGGGGTGAGAATTCCAGTGACAGAGGAATCTGTGGCTGCTGTTACAGGATTTCCCATAACAGGATGCAGGTGGTTTAGCAGAAAAGCACATCTTCCCAAAGTAGAGAAGGATTTTCTCATGAACAATGAGCGTGTGTAAAACAAGGAAGGGGTGTTGATGTCAATTCCTTACCAACACCATGGGGAAAATTCACCGAATTTATCAAAAGGTAGATTACATGCGAAGGTCGATACCAAGTTTTTTATTTTTCTGACTTTATCATACTATCCCATTTGAGACATCAGAAATTAATCAACATGCCTTATTATATTCTTAAGTATTTGCATAATATGGCGCAGTTCGTCAAACGATCCAAGTGTCCCATGAATTATCTTTCCAATCATAGACTCATAGGCTTGTTGATTCATAGAGGATTGGGATTCCCTTACAATCCATTACCTGAAGTTCCTATGCCATCTATTGTCCCTGCTACCATAGCCAACCCTGAACAAACCATTTCTACACCTCCTGTTATAGACAACCTCGACCAATCAACTGTTGCACCTACTGTTACAGCCGACCCAGAACAGGCAACCCCTATATCCTCAACTGCACCGACAGTTAAAGCCTCGACTGTAATTCCCCATAAGACAACTATGAACACCAAATGAAAAATCAGAAGCACCTCCCATACAACTCAAAAATGCCTCAACAGTGTTCATCCAGAACAACAACCCAACCTTATTGATACAGTGGTAATTGAGCCTCAAGAGCCTCAGTCCCTGGCCACAACTCATGTTTTTAATGAATTCGCTCCTACTCCTAAAGCTAAGAAAAGGGAAACTCTTACCCCTATTTGTACTTTACCAAGGAAGCGAACTAGGTCAGAAAGGTTAATTGCAACAAAATTTCAGGCCCCCATTATAACTGATAGCATGACAACTACTTCTATTGTTGAGCCAACAATAAATTAGAATCCTTCTATCGCTGCAACAGCTCTTCAAACACCTACTGTCAATGCCACTGAATTGCCTCACAAAATAAAACGTCGATCTAGAAAGAAATCTCAGAAAGATATCGACAAATTTGTTGTGATAGAATGTCCTAATCTTGTTGATACTCAAACACTTCTAGATTTTGATATCAATGATACCAATCTAAGTGAAAGGCTCACTGATTTTATGGAGGTATGAATTCCTGGTTTCACCATGTGAAAGGAATTCCAAGACACTATTTCATCCTTACAGGAAGAATGTCAATGAGTTGCACCAGAATAATTGGCTTTGCTTGATGATTCCGTACATCATTCGTCAGGGGATGAGGTACAGATATTACCAGACCCCAGCATCCCAAAATTTCCTCCTTGTATGGTTGTTGAAGAACTCCCTGCTTCTTCTAGCTTGATTATCGAAGAACACCCTCCTTCTACTGAACCTAAGAATAGATCTTCTATTTTTATATCTACCTTACCAAAAAGGAGAACTAGGTCGGAAAGACTTGTTGAAGCTGCAATTGGATGAGAAAATATAGAAAAAGAAGTGCCCATTCTTCACCCATTATCCTCAGTTGTTCAAAATGAGGCTATCACACAAGAACCAGCTGACCGAGAAGAGGTTGTCACACAAGAAATAGCTGACGAGGAAGAGGTTGTCACACAAGAACTAGTCATGTCGGATGTCACTGTTACACAAAAACCAATTACAGACACTAGAGAGGATAATGATGATGTGCCACTTTCTCAACTAATTGCTCATATTGAAAAAAAGATACAAGGTATTGAGAATGCCAATATTGTTAAACTAAGAAAAGAAAATGACCACCTCAAAGCACAGTTAAATTCCCTAACCAAGGACTGGAAAGATGCTCAACAAAGTAACTCAGGGAATTCAACTTTGGGAATATTAGCTTAGGAAGAAACTATTATGAAGGAAAATGAAGAGCACATGTGTTACCAATGTGGTAATATCCATTTTTAGGCAGGATATAAAATTTTCCAAGCACCAATGAATGGACAGGCTGAGAAACTAGCCAATTTCTCAGTAAAATAAAAATGTGACCTTATTTTTCCCCAATAACCAATAATCCAGAGGAGATCTCGACGTCATAAAGTAGTTGTTGGTTTACTAGAAGCTTTAAAACAAACACCTCTGTTACACTTACCAGCCATAACTCCAGCCACTTAACCTGCTTCTATTCTTAAAGACAAAGCAACACAGACAGATTTTTGAAAATAGCAGATGTTGGGGGTACACATAGGTTTTTCCAATACTAGTACTTAGTTCTTGTCTTAGCAATTTTTGAACTGGAGGAGTCACCTCCTTAACTCAGACTCGGTGTCAGGATTGAATGAAGTTTGCATGAGGACATGCAATGTTTTCAGTTGGGGGGTATGTTAGGACCCAAAAATGTCCCTTTTTTACCATCTCTTTTGCTCATTCAACCTTACCAATTCTATGCTAAATTCCTACTAATTGTTGCTAAGACCCTTTTTCCCAAGGTATGCATCAATAATCTTTATTTTATATTTTATTCACTTTAACATGTTGGATTGGTACCGTTTCTCATATTTTATCCATGAATATTCAAAATAATGATTAAACTGTGTAGAAAAGTCAAGTCTTAAAGAAAGATTGTTGTTGTTACACAAGGTTGTTACAGTTGTGCACCAACTCTACATGATGTTACACGAATACAACAATTGTGCACCCTTGTTGGAAGCTACTACTCCTATTGCAACAGATATCCACCAATCCTGGAAGTTGGTCCCTCGTGCAAATTTGAATCATGAAGATTGATCCTCAAGGATGTTACACATTTTGGTTCCCATTGATGACGAAGATCATTTAACAGATTATGTAACAAAATCTGTATATCATACAAATAGCTTGAGAATCTTCGATTCTCAAAGCTATTATGAGTCTTTTTTCAACTGAATAACTCTATCTTTATATAGCAAATCCTTTGTAATCATTATCACTGAATTTTAGTTGTGAACAGAGAGTGAAGAAGAGCACATTGTATCTGAACCTTTTTGGCGAATTAATAAGAAGTGGATTTAGTTTCATTAACCTAATGTAGTCTATTTTTGAGTGGATTCAGTGAGAGGGAAAGGGCCCACCTTCCTCATAGACTCCCCTCTATTTTTTTGTTTATATTAATTGCTTTGATTTGTATAATCGATTTGTTTAGCATTTCTAGCATATATTTGTTGTTACAGTCAGTTCTTTCCTATTTAATGTGCATCTGTGTATCTCATGAGAATTAGAGTCAAATTGTTCGATAACACTGGAGAATTGATTTCCTTTCCTACATTAGATTTAATATCTGATAAAAAAAGTGTGAATTCCTTTTCTGCAATTAAGTAGGTCTCCTTTCAACTAGTAGCACAGAATTTCTTTCTGCAAGAATAAAATAGAAAGTTAGAATAAATAATACAGGATTTTTATGCACCCATTAGTTCAGGATTTCATTTATGCAAGTGTTATTTCAATTCTGTAGAAGCTCCAGCTGTGTCAACAACTTTTGTTAAAGTTCGACCTTTCAATTATGATTCTTATTGCAATTTGAATAAATGTTGCTTCCATAATCTAGCATAAACTGTGCACAATTATCTTGCAATAACAAAACTTCCTTGGGTTTGACAATTTATATTGAACACCTTAATTATCTATTTAATTAGACAATTAAAGTTCCTAGCAAGGAGCATGAAGAAAAAGCCAGGGGAAATTTTGGTATCCATGAGGATTTCAATAGAGCTGGGAAGCTCATGAGCAGGGGCTCATGACTTTTTCGCAGCAATGGAGTATGATGCAGGAGAATCACTCAAAATCATCACGCGCCAACTATTCAACACATTGGTGCGCATTCAAGGAGGGGAGAGGTGCCAGCCCTCTCATTTTTCCCTCAAATTTTCAAATGTAATCAAAGAAATTAAATGTTGTCGGGATAGAAGAGCCAAGTTGTGCCTTCGAACGAGCTATAAATGAGGTCACCTTAAGTGGTTGATGGTAGGAGGGATATAGATCTGATTCAGATTAGATCTCCACTCACTGTAATCTGCCTCAGTAGGTAGGCATTTTGATGGTGATTAGACACCACTAGTGTAGCTTGGGGAGAAATCTTGTCGAGCCCCTCTTGTATAAATATTTGTAACATATGCCCAGTAGAGGTTGTTGAAGTTGATGGTAAATAATTGTAATCCAAGAGGAGAGAAGATTCGGGACTCCATTTTAGTCTAAGATCCTATATTGTCATTGACATTATTCTATTAATACAAAAGAACAGATTCCACTATTTGCAAATTCTTGTGTAATCGATGTTTGTTTATGAATGTCATTATGTTTGTATGAATATATGTTGTATATGTGTATATTATATTTCATCTGCGGGGTAAGGATATAAATTCTCTATCTGTGAGTCTCATTAAATTTTTTGGGGTTCTTTAGGCTAAGCACAAGAAGTGCACGACAAGGTGTTGAAATTTTGTGAGCCAACGCAAGGCGTGTGTATCTGAACTCTTGCGAGTTAGAGAAGAACATTCCAGGAGGGCACACCAAAACAATTACAACTCAAGGTTATTGAATACCTTGGAGGAATTGTTTCACAGGAGTAAGTGTAGCCCATAGTTTCTGAACACTCTGTAGAAATCTGTCAGGAGGGCATTGAGTAGGTGCAAAGAGTGCACATAACGAACATGCTCTAGAGTGTTGGAGAATCTGAGGAAAACCCAGAGTTACTGAACACTCTGAGGGAAATAAGCTTTGCAACCAACATGCTCTGGAGTGTTGGAGAATCTGAGGAAAACCCAGAGTTACTGAACACTCTGAGAGAAATAATCTTTGCAAGTGTTCATTAAACGGATGTAAGAGTTACATTGATAGTCCCGAAGGATTTCAAGAAGCGGGAGGAAGACCTGTGTAAGGAATGCACCAGGCCAACACTTAGAAAAGTGTTGAAATACATCCATATGAAGGCCAATCAAGTACAAGGCATTCGCCAGAGGTAAATTAAGTTTTCCTTACAATCTTTGGAGGAAAAGCATCGATTTTCTAGGAGGGCACCAGAAAAATCCTTTGAAGGACACAGAAGGGACGAGACCCTTAAAATATTCGAGCTAGAAAAATCTCAGGAGGATTAATATCAACACGCATAGAGTCTCTGTAAAGAGCATAGAAGGCTGAGAAAAATATAAGTCTCAGATTGTGGCAAAAGTGATAAGTGTGCATAGGAATAAGAAATCCCAAAATCCCGAAGTGAAGCTGGAACACCCATCGTTGAGATGGAGATAGGTGGCAGGAGATCTGGAAGTCCGGAGAAATTGTTTTTCGAGAATTTTCAATTGAGTGAAGTGCAAGATTGTCGAAGATCCGAAGTCATAGTAGATCCTGAACATTGACTGTCGGGAAGGACGTGGTCGCATATCTGATTTTTCGTGAGAAATAACTTCAAAATAATTTCATGGAGAAAAGAGTCATCTCCATGAAGTCAAGAAGAGAGAAGTAAATCTGGACCATCAGATCCAGAAGGGCACGTGGTGGATATTTGTGTGTTTCAGAGGAAAGGTACTCTAGAAGAAATGGTAGATCAGTGTGGAGGAAATCTCGAAGGTGGAGTCCGAATCAGATCACATTCACTGGTTGTGGTAGAGACGTGGACCGTAGATAGGGTCCTAGGTAAATTCATTGATTCGGAGATTGAAAAGAAGGGGGTAAGTTGTTCACAAAATACCCGAAGCGCAGATTTGTGAAGAGGACTAGCCCTAGGCCATAGCCTAGGGTCATGTAAAGACAACAGGGGATTAGCAGGAGCCCACGGGTCCTACAAGACCTTCAACTAGGAGAAAAGAGGCCTGTGAAAATTGATTTGGGTTCCAGCAGGGACCGGAAGAGCTAATCAGGCTCAAGTGATTGAATGATCCTAGACCGAGAGGTCACGTAGCCCCCGAGGAGAGAAGAGAGAGGGGGGGAGTATGCACCATTTCCACTATATGTAGATGATTTATTCTTTACAGATGAACAAAATCTCATCACAGATTGAAAGAACAAGCTCACCATAAAGTTTGATATGAAAGATCTAATGCATTATTACTTAGGTATTGAATTTTGGTAGAGCCTAGAGAAGATATTCCTTAACCAAGGGAAGTATGCAGTTGAAATAATGAAGAGGTTTAACATGTTGGAATGTAAATCCATGTACACACCCATGGAAATGAATTTGAAGCTCCTGTTAGATGCCTCATCAGAATTGGTGGGTGCTACTCTATACAGACAAATTTTTCGTTTGGTGGTGTATCTGATGAATAATAGACCGGATATGTGTTTTTTTGTGAACACCTTTTGAGTCAGTATCTAGTAGAACCCAGGTGTGTTCATCTTGATGATTCAAAACATGTGATGAGATACCTTAAGGGTACATTGGATTTTGGTCTCTGCTATACTAGAGATCATGACTTCAGATTGTATGGATATACTGATTCAGATTGAGCTGGAAGTGTTTCTGATAGAAAGAGAACTTCAGGATTCCATGACTTCATGGTAGATTAGGATGAAACCTAGTATTTCTCCCAGCATGGAAGAAGAATAATATATTGCAGCATGTTCCGCCAATTTTGAATCCATATGGATTCAGATGTTGTTAACAGATCTATTTGATCTGGAGATGGAAGCCACCGTGATCCTATGTGATAACCAGAGTTGTATAAAAATGATGTGTTCCATGATGATTCAAATCACATAGATATCCAGTATCACTTCATTCATGATATGATATAGAGAGGAGCTATAAATCTCCAATATGTTGTCACATATGAATAGGTTGCAGATGTGTTGACCAAGCCTCTGTCTCGTGTAAAGTTTGAGCACTTTCGAGACAAGTTTGGTATAGTCCAAAAGGACCTCCCTCGAAAGGGGGAGTAGTGTTGATGATACTATGGTATCCTGACCAATAGTGGGTAGATCGATTAGGATTTTATATCCTAGGGGACTGATCATCCCTGGACAGATCCTGAAGGTCCATAAGGACGGGATGTCAGAGTACTTGTGCATGTATATGCTAGCTTTGGTTAGTAGTGGTAACTCCATTAGGATTTTATATCCTAGGTAATCTTTTGATTCCTGGGAAGATAATTTATATCTGTCAGAGTACCACAAGATTCTAATGCCAACCTTGTGCTAAATATTTCCATCTTCATGTTGATGTTGATGCTAGCCTCGTGCTGAAGATTTACAACTTTGTGTTGATGTTGTTGTGATGGCATCCTTGTGTTGAAGATTTCCAGCTTCATGCTGATGTTGTTGTGATGCTAGCCTTGTGCTGAATATTTCCATATTTGTGATGATGTTGTTGAGATGCCAGCTTCTTGCTAAAGATTTCCAACTTTTTGCTGAATATTTCCAGCCTAGTGTTGATGTTGATGATGCTCCAGCCTTCATGTTGTGATATTGTTGTTGTTGATGTTGTATCATCCTTGTGTTGTTATTGATGATGATGATGTATTATTTTTATACTAATCCATGTTGATGTAGATGATGATGATGCCACTTCAGCTTCTTGTTGAAGATGATGATGATGATGTCACTTCAGCTTCTTGTTGAAGATGATGATGATGATGTCACTTCAGCTTCTTGTTGAAGATGATGATGATGATGTTATTTCAGCTTTAATGTTGAAGATGATTATGTTACTTTAGCCTCATGCTAAAGATGATGATGATGTTACTTTAGCCTCATGTTGATGAGGATGATGATGCTACTCCAACTCCATGTTGTGAACGATGATGATGAGAAAAAAATTTCATGATTTATAGATATGTCGGTTAGTGTTCCAGATGTTGTTGATACTACTTCCCTCTATCTCTCTCTCCTGATGATGTTGTAGAATACCCTTCTCGTTAAGGGGGAGTGTTGAAATATCGTAACTGCAAAGAGTATTCTATTTATTTATTGAATCATTATTCATTAGATCAATCCCCTTTTGTGGATTGATCATGTCGGGCATTGTAATTGACCAAATCCTCTTTTGTGGATTGGTCAAACCCTAATTGTATTATGCAAATTAAGAAGTTGGTCCCCAGGCCTAATTAAAATATTTTTAACCACTAAGAAGACAATTTGGCCCTACCCAATGAAGAGGCACCTTTCTAGCACCTGCCAGTTAGTGTAAATAAAGGAGGTTAGCACCTCATTTGTTGACTCACTCATTTGCTCATATAGTCGCAAGTTTGGTAGCTGGAATTGGGAGAAGAAGAAAGAGAGAGGCGCATTGCTCAATGTTGGATATTCTCTAGTGTTTTCATTTATTGTCTTGGATTTGTATTGGCCATCTATATTAAGTAAGTTTTGTTGGGTTTTCTCCACCATGAGGGTTTCCCAGGATAAATGTTTTGTATGTTGTGATTGTGTTTCTCTCAATGTTCCTACCTATGCTATGGTTATCTAGTAAATTGAAAAGAAACCTAATAATAGCTCAAAACGTAACACACTCCTTTTCTGCACCACTAACAGAGATGGGGAAAGCCTCCTCAACATTATCTCCATCTAGAGACCCAATGGCTTTACCAATCCCATTGTGAATCGAGCATGGATCCTTCTTCGAGGCTTCCTCCTTTGGGAGTTATGGAAAGAC
>JZKD02S1943903.1:432703-451249 GCA_000966675.3 Picea glauca | reverse complement strand
TTTCAGTTACTGTCTCCAGTAGGGAGAGATGGTTGGTGGATAGAAGAGAATATTTCCATATGAAAGGTTCTAGAGATTTATTTGAAACTCTCATAGAGACTGACTAAGACTTATGTGTGGATCTTGGTACGAGAGCCAAGCATTCAGTACAAGGATCTGATATTGTATTGTTTCAATTGGAGTCAAGAGAGATATTGAGGGTGTCAAATTTGTTGTGGGTGCGAGAACTCAAAAGGAATGTCCTCTTAGTATCATATATTGAGAGGAAGGGATATCATGTATTCTTTTGATATGGACAGGTACTGCTTTCACCCATATGGTATAGCTTCATATCAGAAGTGATTCTTGGAGTTAGGGAGGGAAACCTATATAGGTTGAGGGGCCATCCAATGAGTTTTGTGACCAATAGGAGAAAAGAGACATATGAGGAGGAGCAAGTGGCTCCATGAGTGGTGAGGAAGGTGATCCCATGAGTGGTACAGAATCAAAGGGAGCCGTAGTTTAGAGGGATTCATCCCTCATGATCTAGGAGGGAGGATAATCTTCCCAATATTGTGTAGAGGAAAGTGGATAGGGAGAAGATGGCCCCAAGGAATGTGCAGACTCAGAGGGATTCAAGTTTTAGGAGGGTCATGCAGTGTCAAAGTGAACCTAATCTCAAGGAGAGTTATTTGGATCAAAGGGAGAGATGGTCATCTAGATGGAGTTCCCCCTCAGGTTTAGTTGGGAGAGAGACATCTTCCAATATTGATAGATAGGTGTCATGGGTTGATGAGGCAAGATAGGTGATTCAAGGAAGAATTATTCTAGGGAATGTGAGACCTCCATGGAGGATACACTTGTCTCAATAAGATTTTCTATAGTGATAGAGGAAGTATTTAGTCAGGAGGACTGGGGTGTAGCATTTTCTTCAGTCATATAGGGAGTATTCATTGAGGCAGATTACACATCAGGATTTGCTTCAGTGACCGAGGATGAAACCAGTCAGAAATATTTTGTCTCAGTGACTGAGGATGTGACTAGTCAGACAGTTTTTTTCTCAGTGACCAAGGATGCGACCAGTCAGATATGTTTTTCCTCAGTGACCAAGGATATGGATAGTCAGAAAAACTGGATAGTAGGATGTTCTCTAGTGACAGTGGATGAAATTAGTAATACATAATTGAAGACAATAATTATGACCATGACAAAGTACATAGACCCATTTTCCATAGTGACAGAGGGAATAGCTAGTTTGGACTACTTTTGGAATACATATGAGGTGGTAGATTCATAGATATATCTACTATGTGCGATAGTAATACATCCAGATGTTGGAGGATGGGATACCTCCATTGATAAGATGGAGTGTTGATTTTTTTGTAGCTTCATGATGTATTCCCACTAGAGGCCAAGGTGTCAAGCATGTGAGAATTTTCGTTGGCACCAATTTTGAATTTTGTTTTAATGAAATCAACCTAAAAATGAGGCTAGGGCCTCATGGGAAAGTTGATGAGATTTGTGGGTGTGTGTGGGGGTGCCACACCCACAAAGAGGATTTTGGATAGATGGTTTGGATAGTTGGTTTTCATTTATGTAAACCTTTGGAGAGTGACCATGGATAGTGATTTCAACCCTTGGAGAGTGACCATTGATAGTGATGTCAACCCTTAGAGATTGATGTCAAATATTGGAGAGTTCAGCTGATGTGGAAAGTGATGTGGATGAGATCATTATATAGTTTATTATCATTTGTATAGTTGAGAGTAATGATGAGTTGTTTTAGAGACATTTTAAGGATTATGGTAGGATATTTTGGTAGAAAATTCCGGTAGCAATGTTGAATGAGGAATATGGACATGAAGGATTGAGTAAATGAAGGTAAGATATTGATAGATGTATAGTACCAATTTTGAATGAGGAATATGGACTTGAAGGATTGAGTAAATGAAGGTAAGACACTCATAGATGGATAGTACTCATATTTCCATTTTCGGTGATATGTGGAACATCACATAGTTCTTCATGGTTAGGGAGATATGGTCTTGTGAAGTTGGAATCCTCAAAGAGTGGTCAAGAAACCCCTAGTTGGTTACAAGTTGGTTAATAAAGGGGTAAAGTTGTTGTAACAAGAAACCCTAGAATCCCTAAAGTAAGGAGGGGAGTTACCTATCACTTTTATAAATACACCTCATGGATTCATTCATTATTACATTCACATACACTTATATTGAACATCTATCTAGTGAACTGTTATGGTTTGATGAATGGTTTAGTGATTGTTATGGTATAGTAAATTGGTAATAGTTTATATTTCTATTGGAAAGTCTACTAGTGAATTTGAAGTTGAATATAATGTATCAATTTTGAGGCGGTGAAAATTTTGAAGGGTCGAAAGTTTCGTAGTTGCAGAATTTGAAAAAAACCTAGTTTCTAAAGTGTACACGGGCTGACAATATAACAGGTAGTGGATGTACATGGGCTGAAAATAGAACAAGTAGTGTACCTGCACAAGCTATACATGAAGAGGTAACATAAATTTGAAAAACTTGAGTGTATGTTAGTACCAGGTCCCTGAAGTCTAAAGCAAGTTCCCAGGTCAACATTCTATAGGTTCTCATGAGTAAAGGTATGTCATTTATGTATTTGTTTGAGGATTAGATATTTGATGATATGGCACATGCTTAAGGTATGTCTTGGAGGCCCTTGATGGTACATATTTGAGGTAATATTTTTATATGATTGAGACACACTCTTGGTACTTAGTATATGGTTTTTATGGTTCATTGTTAGAGGCACATCTTTATGGTATTGGCATATACTTGAGGCCTATCATATTATGTTATGAGACTACATATTTGTGATATTGAAGAGCATGCTTGAGGCCTATGACTAGAGGAATTTCATGGTATATGGTACATGTTGGGTGAGATACATTGCTAGTACACTTCTTGGTTTATTAGTAAAAGATGTATGGTTGTTGCATTAGTGGTCCACCATTGATATTGATACATTATTCAAATATACACTTGGCATATGGTAATACATGCATAGGAGACATCTCTTAGTGGTGATGGTACCTGGTTGAGACACACTCTTGGTATTACTTGTTCATCATATCTTATGGTACATGGTATAGTACATGTTTGATGCTTGATATGGCATATGAGATGCATTTATTGGTTGGCACATGGTATGGTATAAGGTACATGTATTGATGTGCATGGTTGATGTACATGGTTTATTTGCATGGTTGACACATGGTATGGTATACAAGATAGGTACATGGTTGGTACATGGTTGATGGTATAGGTTGATGCATGGTACAGATTGGTACATGGTTGAGACACATATATTGTGATGGTATGTGGTGATGTTGGATCATGCTTGGTTGAGGCATATGTTTGTTGGAAATCTAGTTGAGAGGTTTCTTTGGTATATGATCCATGTGAGAGGATCTGGTTGAGTATCAATGACAGTGGTAGTGACAGTGATAGTATCAAAGGTAAAAAAGAGTCATATTTCATAAAGGTGAAAATCCTAGTTCTCAGAAGTTGTACACAAGTTGCAGTATATAAAGGTCATGCACATACACAGGCTGCAGTATAGACAAGGTGTGAACATGTGCAAGATTCAACACAGATAAATCACGTACATGTTGGTTTTGTTGGTACATGCAGGTTACAGGTACAATTTGATCACAGGATATTGGTACAGGTTTTTGGTGTTAGCACTGAGAGTCACCCTCAGATTGCGGGAGGATAACCCCAGTACCCATCTGATTTTTTTGGTGGATGCTAGTTTTCTATGAGTGGATGTCAATGGACAAAACTAAAAATATGAATGATGTTCAAAACAGGACTGGACAAGAAATGAACAAGGAAGTGAAGGCCACATTAACTTCAGTCAGTGAATTGAGTTTAATTGTGAGAAGAGGGAATACTTAGTGAGAAAGGTGAACAAGAATTCTATGGGCATTAGGCTTTCAAGCAGCTTGGAGAATGATGCAGCAGCATCTCTCCACATCAGCCAGCCAGCCAACCAGCCAACCACGTCAGCGCGCATGCATTCAAGATGAAGAGAGACGCAGTCCTCATTCAAATTTGCAATTCAATGTAATTAATGAGTTTAGGTTGGTGAGCCATGGAAGACGTGATTTTATAAAGGCGTTAGGTAGATCGGCCTTTATTGTAGATCGGCTGAGATCTAGATCCAGGCGCTAGACTAGACAGCCATTGAATGTAATTTATTAAAGTAGGTAGACCTGGAGGGAAGCGCTCTAAGATCCCCTCAAGTAAAAGAGATTTGGATATCTCATTTAGAGTTAGTGTAGTTATATATGAGTAATGGTTGTAGAATGAGAGTCGAGAGAGCTCAGGAACACCATTGTAAAGATATAGGCATTTTCGCCATTTTTAATACAAACAGCTGTTTTTCCTGCATGAGTTTTGTATTGTATGGATGTCTGTGAGTGTTCCTTTTATTCTGTAAATGTATGTTGTGGTTGTTTGTTTGCAGAGAGTTGTGTTTGATTTCAGGGTTGAAGGTCTTTGAGGCTTCACACCAAGAGGGTGTGACAGAACGTTGCGGGTTCTGATAGCCGTGCACAGAGGATGCATTTCTGAACTCTACGGAGTTAGACAAAGACGTGTTGAGGCACAGGACTGAAATCATCAACTCAGGAGGAAGACCTTTGAGGTTGTTGAACACCTCAGGAGGAAATGCTGTGTAGCTGAAACACAGTTGCAGACAGAACTTTTATGTAAGTTCTATGGAGCTCTACCAGGTGGGCATCAAGCATATGCACAGTGGTGCTGAAGAAGAACTCTGTTGAGAGTTTGAAGGATAAAGCAGAATCACTGAGGATTCTGTGAGAAGCTCTGCCAGGTGGGCATTGAGCCTGTGCAAGGAGTTCACAAAGGAAGGAACTCCATTGTGAGTTCAGACAGAAGGAAATAGAATCACTGAGGATTCTGTAGAGCTCTGCCAGGAGGGCATTGAGCAGGTGCATAGAGGCATAGGATAAAGGAGACAGAACTGCTAACCGTTCTGTGGAAGAGATACTCTGCTAGGAGGGCATCGAGTCAGTGTGCAAGCAAGCACAGAAGAGGAAAGAACTCTTTGAGTTATGTGGTGTGAAGGGAGAGTCCACTGAAGGGCCTCCACTGGGTTTTTGAATACCCAGAAGTACTCAAGAAGAGGCTTGAGCAGAAGGATAGCCAGGAGGGCATCCAATTCATTCTCCACCTGTGGGAGAAGGAAGAAGGACAAAAAATCCCTCAAGGGGTCTAAGTGTTTGTGAAAACTCAGAAGAGATAGCACTTTGGTGCATGAAGACTCTGCAGAGGTGCGGGAGTCAAAGAATCCTTTGAGGGTTGGGAAGGAAGTGCGTAAGCTCAGGAGGAGCAGCGTCAGCCGTCAGAACGGCAGGAGAACAAATCTGGACCGTTGGTTTTAAGCGTCTAGGAGAAGCTCAGGAAGAGCCTACAGGAGGAGGAGACCGACAGTCATTGGATCTCACTAAGAAATCCCATCAGTCGTTGGATCAGGAGGAGTTGCGTGGAGATTAGCCTCTGGAGGAGGAGCGCACCAGGAGAAAAGATCTGACCCGTCAGATCGGAAGCAGGTACCCGTCAGCTGTCAGATCTGCAGGAGTTGCGCACAGTTTAACCTCTGGAGGAGGAGCACACAAGGAGGATTTATCTGAGCCATCAGATCTGGGATCAGATCATCGAAAGTCGTCGAATCTGCAGGAGTCACGCAGGAGTTAGCCCCGTGAGCAGGAGGAGAGAAGTCCCGACAGGCATCAAGATATCGGCCATCAGGAAATCAGGATTCCTGAGGTCGTGACGATCATGACATCAACAGCCATGAAATCCTGACATAATCGGGACCATCCACTTGGAGAGGATGTGTGGAAGCAATCGAGCGCTACCGGGAAAATCCCGACAAGAAGGCCATATATCGGCATATCGAGAATCGGGATATCAGAGATCCCGGGAGCGAGAGTTTTGTACATTTCAGAATCGTGATATACGATTTCTCGATCGTGACGGAGGTGGACCCCAGAGGAGGTCATGTGAGAAAAGGACAGGTGGCAGATTTTCACAACGAGTGAAAGGACCATTGACAGGTCAATGACCGTAAGCCATCGGAGGATCGCGGATCGGAGGATCGCGGATCTAAGGGATGCTGCACATCGACATCGCAAACCCCGAAACCCCAATAGGAGCATATGACTGCAGTCGTATGGGATGACGGTCATGTGGACCAGAGCATAGCCAGACGGGGCTAGGCGAACAGGACACGCATCGGGATATCAGGGATCGGAGGATCGAAGATCCCAAAGACATGCGCCTTTTGACAACACAAGTGCCGAAACTCCGATAGGAGTAGCCACGAAAGGGAGTAAGGCCACGGTCGCGGAGGCATGGTCATATGTGTCAGGAGCTGAGCCAAGAGGGCCAGCGCATGGACAAAAGCGCTCATCGGAGAATCAGTGATCAGGAGTTCAAAGGGTCAGAAACTCTTGACGCTGGAAATACCAAACCCCCGAAGCCCGATAACAGTTTCCTGTGGGGAAATTGTTCACAGTTCATGCAGAGGTCGTGAGGAAAGAAGAAAGGACCTATGGACTGGGTTAGGTTTTCATCAAGGATTCCATTAGAGGAATCTAGAGAGTCGCTTCGGCTCGAAGAGGAGGATTAGAGCGATCCTGTGAGAAGGAGAGTGCGACAAGGTGGAGGTAGTGTGGTCGCGATTTTCTCACTGCATCAAGTGGTATCAGAGCTGATTTCTTGTCTGTATATTTCAGGCAAGAGGAGCGAAGAAGAGAAGGAGCACTCTGATACACATCAGGTGGTATCAGAGCGGGAATCTGTTTGTATATTGCAGACAGAGGAAAGTAGGAGGAAGACAGAGTTGTTGAGGACTCTGTAAGGACTTTCTTGCAGGTAGGCAGTAGTTGAGAAGACAGTCAGGGAGACTAAAGAAAGATGAAGCTGGAGACACTCTTGATATGGAGTGACAGTAGCAGATCTGTCAGGGAGGCAGATAGACACAACAAGAGGGATACTGAAGGCCATTGGTATGTTGGGAGAAGAGAGCTATGGAGCCAAGAAGATATAGATGAAGAGCTCACAGATATAAAGAGAGAATCGGCGAGGCTCGAATTGAAGCTGCGGCAAGATAAGAAGATGGTTCAGGCATGTGAACCAGAGACTGGGGAAAGTCTCAACGATTTGGAATCTGAAATGAGATCGGCTGATGATATCAAAGACTACCAGGAGGGCAGAGAAGAGGAAGAAATTCTGGTTTGCTAGGAGGGCAACGAATTGAGATCGGTTGAAGATCTCACGGACTGTCATGAGGACAGCTAGGAAACTTTGCATTGCCAGCTGGGCAATGAAAGGAGATCACTGTGGGATATCGAAGACTGCCAGGAGGGCAGCGGAAGCATCGAAGACTGCCAGGAGGGCAGAGATGAACATTTGAGACCATTTGAAGGTCTCATGGAGAGTTCAATTCAGCAAGGAGTGCTGATGAAGATGGGATCGGTTGATCTCATGGTCTGCCAGGGAAGCAGCGGAAACATCCCATATTTCCAGGTGGGTAGGGATGAGTAGATGAGGCTATCTGTGGGTCTCATAAACCCAGAAGTGAGTTGGAATCAGCCAGGGGAGCTAACAGAGCAGATAGACTTGGATCAGCAGATGTAGCTGACAGAGGTGAAGGATCAGGATGATCTTTTGATGATTGGGGGAATTGGGATATTCCTACCATGTGCCCAGGAGGAGGTCGAAAATTGTGTTGTAGATGATGCATCATCAGAACAGTATCAGTGGACGATGACTATCAAAAGGAAATTGGAGCAGACATTTGAGACTGCCCAAGCATATGAAGGGAAGAATGAGCGTTCTGAGGAACGGCTCAATGATTTTAGCCAGCGAACTGAGAACGCTATAGCATTGGAGATGACAGCAGAAGAAGAAGAAGAAAAGGATGATGAGCATTCTAAGGAATGGCTCCACGCATTCAGCATTGAAGCTAAAGAGACTGCAATGTGGGAGTTTGCAGCAGGAGCAAAAGAAGAAGAAGCAGGCAGCATTTGCTTTGCTGACCTGTGGGATCAAATTGAATCCTTGGAAGAGAGGGTAAAAGTGCAGGGCATGCACATCCAATAGGTGAAGTTGGAAACGGATGAAGGAGGCATGGGAGATCATGGTGATTTTCTCATGTGCCAAAAAATTTTGCAACTGAGGAGACTGCAGAAATAGGACCAGCCATGGGAGCAGCTGGATGAGGTGATAGAAGATATCAGAAGGCTGATGGTAGAGTCAGCAGAAACTGCCAACGAGGAGAGGCTGAGCAGAAAGGAAGCAGCAACAGGAGCACAGAAGCAGCAGCAGCAGCAGAATGGAGCGGATGAACAGCTCCAAAGACTTATTTGGGATCCAGGAGGATTTCCAACAGCTTAGAGGGGAAGCGCATGAGTAGGAGCTCATGATTTTATAGCTGAAGAGTATGATGCAGGAGCATCTCTCCACATCAGCTAGCCAGCCAGCCAGCCACGTCAGCGCGCATGCATTCAAGATGAAGAGAGGCGCAGTCCTCATTCAAATTTGAAATTCAATGTAATTAACGAGTTTAGTTTGGTGAGCCATGGAAGCCGTGCTTTTATGTAGGCATTAGGTAGATCGGCTGAGATCTAGATCCAGGCGCTGGACTAGACATCCATTGAATGTAATTTATTAGAGTAGGTAGACCTGGAGGGAAGCACTCTAAGAGCCCCTCAGGTAAAAGAGATTTGGATATCTCATTTAGAGTTAGTGTAGTTATATATGAGTAATGGTTGTAGAATGAGAGCCGAGAGAGCTCAGAAACACCATTGTAAAGATATAGGCATTTTCGCCATTTTTAATACAAACAACAGTTTTTCCTTCATGAGTTATGTATTGTATGGATGTCTGTGAGTGTTCCTTTTATTCTGTAAATGTATGCTATGGTTGTATGTTTGCAGAGAGTTGTGTTTGATTTCAGGGTTGAAGGTCTTTGAGGCTTCACACCAGGAGGGTGTGACAGAACGCTGCGGGTTCTGATAGTCGTGCACAGAGGATGCATTTCTGAACTCTACGGAGTCAGACAAAGATGTGCTGAGGCACATGAATGAAATCATCAACTCGGGAGGAAGACCTTTGAGGTTGCTGAACACCTCAGGAGGAAATGTTGTGTAGCTGAAACACAGTTGCAGATAGAACTTTGTTGTAAGTTTTGTGGAGCTATGCCAGGTGGGCATCGAGCATATGCACAGTGGTGCTGAAGAAGAACTCTATTGAGAGTTTGAAGGAGAAAGCAGAATCACTGAGGATTCTGTGAGAAGCTCTGTCAGGTGGGCATTGAGATTGTGCAAGGAGTTCACAGAGGAAGGAACTCCATTGTGAGTTCAGACAGAAGGAACCAGAATCACTGAGGATTCTGTAGAGCTCTGCCAGGAGGGCATTGAGCAGGTGCATAGAGGCACAAGATAAAGGAGACAGAAATGATAACCGTTATGTGGAAGAGATACTCTACCAGGAGGGCATCGAGTCAGTGTGCAGGCAAGCACAAAAGAGGAAAGAACTCTTTGAGTTATGTGTTGTGAAGGGAGAGTCCACTGAAGGGCCTCCACTGGGTTGTTGAATACCCAGAAGTACTCAAGAAGAGGCTTGAGTAGAAGGATAGCTAGGAGGGCATCCAATTCATTCTCCACCTGTGGGAGAAGGAAGAAGGACAAAAAATCCCTGAAGGGGTCTGAGTGTTTGTGAAAGCTCAGAAGAGATATCACTTTGGTGCATGAAGACTCTGCAGAGGCGCAGGAGTCAAAGAATCCTTCGAGGGTTGGGAAGGAAGTGCGTAAGCTCAGGAGGAGCAGCATCAGCAGTCAGAATGGTAGGAGAACAAATCTGGACCGTTGGTTTTAAGCGTCCAGGAGAAGCTCAGGAAGAGCCTACAGGAGGAGGAGACCGACAGCCGTCAAATCTCACTCAGAAATCCCGTCATCCATTGGATCAGTAGGAGTTGCATGGAGATTAGCCTCTGGAGGAGGAGCGTACTAGGAGAAAGGATCTGAGCCGTCAAATCAGAAGTAGGTACCCGTCAGCTGTCGGATCTGCAGGAGTTGTGCACAGTTTAACCTCTGGAGGAGGAGCGCATGAGGAGGATTTATTTGAGCTATCAGATCTGGGATCAGATTGTCGACAGTCGTCGGATCTGCAGGAGTCACGCGGGAGTTAGCCCCGTGAGCAGGAGGAGAGGAGTCCTGACAGGCATCAAGATATCAGCCATCGGGAAATCGGGATTCCTGAGGTCGCGAGGATCAGGACATCAACAGTCACGAAATCCCGACATAATCGGGACCGTCCACTTGGAGAGGATGCGTGGCAGCAATCGAGCACTACCGAGAAAAGCTCGACAGGAAGGCCATCTATCGGCTTATCGGGAATCAGGATATCGGAGATCCCGGGAGTGAGAGTTTTGTACATTTCAGAATCGCGATACGTGATTTCCCGATCATGATGGAGGTGGACCCCAGAGGAGGTCATGCGAGAAAAGGACAGGTGGCATATTTTCACGACGGGTGAAAGGACTGTTGACAGGTCAACGATCATAAGCCATCGGAGGATCGCGGATCCAGGGGACGCATGCACATCGACATCGCAAACCCTGAAACCCTGATAGGAGCATATGAATGTGGTCATATGGGATGACAGTCATGTGGACTAGAGCATAGCCAGACGGGGCTAGGCGAACAGGACGCACATCGGGATATCGGGGATCAAAGGATCAGAGATCCCAAAGACATGCGCCTTTTGACAACGCAAGTGCCAAAACTCCGATAGGAGTAGCCATGAAAGGGAGTAATGCCATGGTCATATGTGTCAAGAGTTGAGCTAGGAGGGCCAGCACGTGGACGAAAGCACTCATCGGAGAATCGATGATCGGGAGTTCAAAGGGTCAGGAACTCTTGACGGTGGAAATATCGAAACCCCGAAGCCCGATAACAGTTTCCTGTGGGGAAATTGTTCACGGTTCATGCAGAGGCCGTGAGGAAAGAAGAAAGGACCTATGGACTGGGTCAAGTTTTCATCAGGGATTCCATTGGAGGAATCTAAAGAGCCTCTTCGGCTCGAAGAGGAGGATTAGAGCGATCCTGTGAGAAGGAGAGCAAAACAAGGTGGAGGTAGTGTGGTCGCGATTTTCTCACTGCATCAGAGAAGAAAAACTTAGACTCAATATCACTCTTGAGCTCAAGACTGAAACACTAAAATATGTCCAAACAACACAATCACAATGATCAAACCTACATCACAATGCAGTTACAACAACTCAATTGGATCCTCCATGCCCGATCCATTCAGTGTAAGAGGGAAAAAGATAACAACAGAGATGACTAAAATTGGTCATGATACCACTATAATAAAACCTACATTACAACAACATAACAACCCTCGACTGGATCCTCCATGCCTAAGTATTTTAGCACAGTTTTTACGGAGAGATGAAAGGAAGTTGACTTCTATTAACATGAAAGTCTCAAATTTGATACATAACAAGAGAACAGTTTTGGCATCAAAAAATTACAAAATAGGGAGCTTTTCTCAATCCATTGACGACCTTAACAAAATATCAAAACTACCTACTTGTACTTAGAAATGTTTACAACCACCAGAGGAACGATCGGGCCACTGCATTCAAGTCTTTTTGTCTTTGTCTTCTCTGTCAGAATGCGTAGGCATTCTTCTGTTAGAAGCAAGCTCAGATCAGTATGGGCTCACAGGAAAATCAGTCCATAGGTGAAATCTGGGCTGACAGTCTGCCTCCATGGCCAGTCCTTTCATGTTTTCCATTTATGGGGTGAGACAAGGTTTCAACCACCCAATTCCATTAACTACTTTCATTGGGAAGGGGAGGAGGCTTAACACCCTATGGGTTGTGATGCACTACCAGCACCCCTTTAAGTTCACCTGACAATCTTGAAACCATGATGGTTTCACTCTGTAATAAATGTGGACGTTTTCGTCCTTTGGCGCAGACCTTGTGAATTTTTCACCCTTTCTTACATGTGACCTCGAGCCATGACTTGGCACCTATCTCCAAAGGGCACTTCAAGATTTCTCTTTTCGAGGATTTTCATGCTACTTGACAACATATTCCTCAATGCCTGATTGACAAAATTGCTCACCTCAGATCAACGGTCAAATCTGTTATGAATCTGATGGTTGTGATTTCTTCCTTGGAACCCCGAATCACCATCTCCACACAACGGGCACCTACCTTTCTTCCTGGACCCACTTTCCACATGACCACAAGTTGTGACCCTAGGCCCGATTCTTGGGCACTTCGCGAGTTCTCGCTGCATGAAAATTGTGCATTACCCCCAGAAAGACCTCTGATTTTTGAAACCATGAATCCATTGATTTTCTTCCACATACCCCTATGGATCAGACAGCTCATGCTCATTTTGGGCTTCGGGGCTTCTGACCTCAGACAGACAAATTTAAAAATATTTCAAACTCTCGATTTCTGCGATAAATTTCCACCATTGATCTCTCCCAATGAGATCTATGACCCAGATTTAATCTTTTCTCGAATTTGATCTCGGTTCTTTTCTCCCATGCTAATCTTTGAGAAACTTTCGGATTCAGAATACCCATGAACCACCAATCTAAAATCCACATGGAATCCCAACCGTTGGAAGTTGAACTTGCATGTTTGCTTGATTCGAGTGCTGCACCTTGAGCCTGTGGCTGCGGCCTTTATAAACAAAGACTTGGGTGACTTGTTGGGGGCTCGAGAAAACAAAGGATGAGTAGCTGAGAAAAAAGAGGAAAGTGATCGACCTTATAGAAAACATAAAATCTTGGGGCTGAGACTTTCTCATGTAGTCATTATGCGAAACCAAGTGGCCCAAACAAAAGGGGCAAACAAAATGAATTTTCCAGCATAAGATAAAAATTAAAGACATGGCCTACGAAAGAGAGAGAGACAAAGCAAGGGGATAGAATCTTGTATTATTGACACACACCTACGACCCTCGACAACCTTATGTGATAACAGTTGGCACATATTGGTACAGGTTTACAATGGTATATATCATAGTGACAGTGTGGCAGTGGTTTCATCATCTATTTGGAATTTAACTTCAGGGCAACAGGACAGGGCAAGGAAAGGGGGTTGTAGCCTCCTTCTAGTTGGAGTCAGAGAATTAGGGAGTTGGATCTTCCTACAGGTTGGATCCTGAGAACTAGGTGGTTGTAGCCACCTTTTGGTTGGAGATGGAGAACCTAGGGGGTTGTAGCCTCCTTCTGGTTGGAGCCAGAGAATCAGGGAGTTGTATCTTCCTTCAAGTTGGAGCCTGAGAATAGGGGGTGGGAGGCTCCGAGTTGTATCTGGAGAATTGGGAAGTTGGCACTTCCTATGAATGAATTATTGTTATATATAAGAAAGAATTTTGTGGTTTTCTCCCATTTGGGTTTCCACATAAATACTTGTGTACTGTATTCTTGATGTGATGTTGCTTATGTTTACATTCTTATGATATATTTATTGGATGCATTCATAGATGATACATTGATGATATACTTCTAAACACTATTGGTAAAGATAAAGAATATACATTGTCGTTAAAAGTGGAATAATTGCTCATTACTGATTCACCCCCCCTCTCAGTAATCCAACAACTGGTATCAGATTTGGTTCCTCCAATAGACAATTTAACCACTAGAAGGAGATCATGGAATATACTAAGAATGGAGTACCAATGTTTGATGGTCAGAGTGGTCTAAAGTATGAGCATTGGAGTGAAAGGATGAAAACATTTTTGTAGGAATGGGGATATGATATTTGGTATTCAATTGTTACAGGATACAATGGTGCAAAGAAACCTAAGAATGATACCAAGAAGGAATTGAAGAAAAAAAACAAAATAGCAATGGATCTCATCATGGAAGGATTACCTAATTTAGTAAAGGACAAAGTGGGAAAATGTTCATCAGCTAAAGAACTCTGGGATAAGCTACATGATTTATATTCTTCTCCCATCACAAAATCAGGGATTGATAAAGAAGATATAGGTAAAGGATAAGAAGAAAGATGCTCATAATGTTAGACAAATTCAGAAGTAGAATATTTTGAATTATACAAAATCAACAGAGGTGATTTCTTTTGTTTAAATAGTGAAAAGCGTGGACATCTTGAATATAAATGCCTTTATTTGAAAATGAAAAGTAATAAGACAAAAAAGACAAATGAAATAGAAGAATAATTAATCATGGTTTTAGATGAAATAAAGAAGGAAAGAGATGAAAATATATCACTATTGATGAAACAAAATGAAAGTGTTCAAATATTTTAAGAATCCCAACAGGTTATCAAGAACTTAAAATCTCAGCTAGAAGAAGCCACAAAGATCGAAGAAAATATTGAAAGTCAAAAGAAGTATTTGGAAGACAATATAGTATCATAGAAGGAAGAAGCAAAAAAGAGAGAGAAGAGACTTGTAAATGTGTTGAACCAACACAGAATAGATCTAGCTAAACAATAATACACACATTTGCAGAGAGAATTGGAGAAAGAAAAAGGAGAGAAAGAATGGGAGAATTATCATTAACTGTATTCCACACTCAAAGAGTGAATAATTTACAATAGATATAGGATACATGAGTAACTAATGATTCATAGTGGTGGTCTAGAGTGATCTAGACACACACCAACAGTTACGGGAGTGAACTACCACCTAGTCTAGTTTCTCATGTAGTTACGTGAGTGAACTTCCACCTACCTGAGTTAACCAGTCAACCAGTCTTTAGTTAACTGACTGAACATAGTGTAGTGAGGAGTAGATCAAGGAATCAAGGGTAATGTTCCAATATGGTGATGATCCCAAGGAAATTGTGCATTAGCATGGTGATGATCCCAATGTTGCATGGTGACAAAACCAATGCAACATCTAGACTCAACTCAACTAGTCAAATTGAAGTGTCAATTGCAAGAGAATATTCTCTAGGTGGAAATAAAGAATGGGTCCTCGCAACGAGGCCATGTTAGGTACCCAAATACAAAAGATACACTGAAATAAATGAGGAAAGATGGAAAACCTCATGGGAACCCCCCTCCCCCCCCCTAAAATTGCAATGCATAAAAAAAATGAGAAGAAACAAAAAGCAATTGCTAAGCAACTGTGTCCTTCACTCCAAGAAGACCTCACAACTGTGCAAGTTTGTGCTCGTTGAAGATTTTGTTGAAGATGTAGATGTCTGCATGGATGTGATGAAGTATATGCACCATTGATATTTCCACACATATCCACTTTATATTCTTATAATGAAAAATATCCAAATAAAGTTTGGATGAAATTTTGAAAACCGTGCGACCATTTCTGGAAAAATGTTGAAATTTTGTTGATTTTAAAAACATCATAACTTCACTTTTCGGACTCTATTTCAAACGATTTTGTTTTCGAAATTGGATATTTTCCCGAGAGGAATTCAAATATCCAATTTGTGTCTACAAATAGTGATTAGAAAATATCAGAATTGAGTATGATGTGCGTGACTCCCTTTTTGTCTCTTGAGATGCATGCATTGTGCATGGAAAAGTATATGCATGTGACTCCTGAGATGCATGCCATATATATTCCACAAGAATTTCAGAAAAAAAATCTGAAATGGAGTATACATCATCTTCAATTAATGGAATACAAATTTCTATAGATACTTGTGTAGAAGGCTCTTCAAACTGAGATGTTTTATCTTCCACTAGCTTTTTTGCATTCTCTATCTTGTCAACATTTTGCATGCATTCTTCCTTATTCCCAAATGAGACCTACAATCTACTCCATAAATCATTTGGAGTGAATTCTCGTGATTCATCATATACTTGATGAAGAATTTCGGGAGAAATAAAATAGAGGATACATCCTATGGCCATATCTTGTCTATTGAGAAAGACAATTTTCTCATTGACAAAATCAAGCTCTACTTCCATTGCCATAGTTATTTGGTAAAAGCCTCTACATCTGAGCATAATCATAATTTTTGGATTCCATTCCAAATAGTTATGAGGCGTGAGAAGTATTTCTGGCGAATAATCCATCTTTTTGTTGTCTTCAATCTTCAGTACTTGCAAAAATAATTTGGTGTAGATTTTGCTTAGCAGTCCATCAGCTCTGATACCATGTAAATGTGTTGAACTGTCACATAATAGATCTAACTAAACAATAATACACACATTTGCAAAGAGAATTGGAGAAAGAAGAAGGAGAGAAAGCATGGAATAATTCTCATTAACCGTATTCCACACTCAAAGAGTGAATAATTTACAATAGATATAGGATACATGAGTAACTATTGATCCATATTGGTGGTCTAGAGTGATATGGACACACACCAACAGTTACGGGAGTGAACTACCACCTAATCTAGTCTCTCATGCAGTTACGTGAGTAAACTTCCACCTACCTGAGTTAACTAGTCAACCAGTCTTCAGTTAATTGACTGAACATAGTGTAGTGAGGAGTAGATCAAGGAATCAAGCGTAATGTGTGAATTTGGTGATGATCCCAAGGCAAGTGAGCATTATCATGGTGATGATCCCAATGTTGCATGGTGATAAAACCAATGCAACATCTAGACTCAACTCAACTAGTCAAACTGAAGTGTCAATTACAAGAGAATATTCTCTAGGTGGAATATTCTCCCCTAAAATATAGGAGACTATATAATGACTAGTTATGACTAATAAACAAGGAAAAACATTAGGAAAAATAAATCCTAGGTGTGTGTGAAGTAACTCGAACACCCCCCCTGAACATCACTATGGTGAAAGTAAAGAATGGGTCCCGGCAACGAGGCCATGTTAGGTACCCAAATACAAAAGATACACTGAAATAAATGAGGAAAGAGGGAAAACCTCATAGGGAAAAAAAAACCCCCCCTCAAATTACAATGTATAAAAAAAAAAATGAGAAGGAACAAAAAACAGTTGTTAAGCAACCGTGTCCTTCACTCCAAGAAGACCTCGCAACTGTGCAAGTTTGTGCTCATTGAAGATTTTGTTGAAGATGTAGACGTCGGCACGGATGTGATGAAGTATATGAACCATTGATATTTCCACACATATCCACTTTATCTTCTTGTAATGAAAAATATCCAAATAAAGTTTGCATGAAATTTTAAAAACTGTGCAGTCGTTTCTGGAAAAATGTTGAAATTTTGTTGATTTTAAAAACATCGTAACTTCACTTTTCGGACTCTGTTTCGGACGATTTTTTTTTTTAAATTGGATATTTTCCTAAGAGGAATTCAAATATCCAATTTGTGTCTGCAAATAGTGCTCAGGAAATATCATAATTGAGTCTCATGTGCGCAGGTCCCTTTTTCTCTCTTGAGATGCATGCATTGTGCATGGAAAAGTATCTGCATGTGACTCTTGAGATGCATGCCATATATATTCCACATGAATTTCAGAAAAAAAATCTGAAATGGAGTAGACATCATCTTCAATTAATGGAATACAAATTTCTGTAGATACTTGTGTAGAAGGCTCTTCAAACTGAGATGCTTTATCTTCCAGTGGATTTTCTACATTCTCTATCTTGTCAACATTTTGCATGGAATCTTCCTTATTCCAAAATAAAACCTCCAATCTACTCCATAAATCATTTGGAGTGAATTCTTGTGAGTCATCATATACTTGATGGAGAATTTCATGAGAAATAAAATAGAGGATACATCCTATGGCCATATCTTGTCTATTGAGAAAGTCATTTTTATCATCAATAGAATCAGGCTCTACTTCCATTGCCATAGTTATTTGGTACAAGCCTCTGCATCTGAGCATAAGCATAATTTTTTTCTTCCATTCGAAATAGTTATGAGGTGTGAGAAGTATTTCTGGCAAATAATCCATCTTTTTGTTGTCTTCAATCTTCAGTACCTGCAAAAATAATTTGGTGTAGATTTTTCTTAGCAATTTGTCAGCTCTGATACCATGTAAATGTGTTGAACCTACATAGAATAGATCTATCTAAACAATAATACACGCAATTGCAGAGATAATTGGAGAAAGAAGAAGAATGAGAGAAAGAATGAAAGAATTTTCATTAATCGTATTCCACACTCAAAGAGTGAATAATTTACAATAGATATAGGATACATGAATAACTAATGATTCATAGTGGTGATCTATAGTGATCTGGACACACACCAGCAGTTATGTGAGTGAACTTCCACCTAGTCTAGTCTCTCATGCAGTTATGTGAGTGAATTGCCACCTAGCTGAGTTAACTAGTCAACCAGTCTTCAGTTAATTCACTGAACATAGTGTAATGAGGAGTATATCAAGGAATCAAGAGTAATGTTCCAATATGGTGATGATCCCAAGACAAGTGTGCATTAGAATGGCAATGATCCCAATGTTGCATGGTGATAAAACCAATGCAACATCTAGACACAACTCAACTATTCAAACCGAAGTGTCAACTGAAAGAGAATATTCTCTAGGTGGAATATTCTCCCCTAAAATATAGAA
>JZKD02S1943903.1:391911-431412 GCA_000966675.3 Picea glauca | reverse complement strand
TAATGACTAATTATGACTAATAAAAAAGGAAAAACCTTAGGAAAAATAAATCCTAGGTGTGTGTGAAGTAACTCCAACACCCCCCCTGAACATCACTATGGTGAAAATAAAGAATTGGTCCTGGCAACGAGGCGATGTTAGGTACCCAAATACAAAAGATACACTAAAATAAACAAGGAAAGAGATAAAACCTCATGGGAAAAAAATTCCCCCTCAAATTACAATGTATAAAAAAAAATGAGAAGGAACAAAAAGCAGTTGCTAAGAAACCATGTCCTTCACTCCAAGAAGACCTCGTAATTGTGCAAGTTTGTGCTCGTTGAAGATCTTTTTGAAGATGTAGATGTCTACATGGATGTAATGAAGTATATGCACCATTGATATTTCCACACATATTCATCTTATATTCTTCTAATGAAAAATATCCAAATAAAGTTTGGATGAAATTTTAAAAATCGTGCGGTCGTTTCTGGAAAAATGTTGAAATTTTGTTCATTTTAAAAACATCATAACTTCACTTTCCATATTTTGTTTCGAACGATTTTTTTTTTGAAATTGGATATTTTCCCGAGAGGAATTCAAATATCCAATTTGTGTCTACAAATAGTGCTCATAAAATATCAGAATTGAGTCTGATGTGCATGGATCCCTTTTTGTCTCTTGAGATGCATGCATTGTACATGGAAAAGTATCTGCATGTGACTCCTGAGATGCATGCCATATATATTCCACATGATATTCAGAAAACAAATATGAAATGGAGTAGACATTATCTTCAATTAATGGAATACAAATTTCGGTAGATACTTGTGCAGAAGGCTCTTCAAACTGAGATGATTTATCTTCCAATGGCTTTTCTACATTCTTTATCTTGTCCACATTTTGCATGCAATCTTCCTTATTCCCAAATAAAACCTCCAATCTTCTCCATAAATCATTTGGAGTGAATTATTGTGAGTCATCATATACTTGATGGATAATTTCGGGAGAAATAAAATAGAGGATACATCCTATGGCCAGATCTTGTCTATTGTAAAAGTCATTTTTCTCATCGACAGAATTAGGCTCTACTTCCATTGCCATAGTTATTTGGTATAAGCCTCTGCATCTTAGCATAAGAATAATTTTTTTCTTCCATTCCAAATAGTTATGAGGCGTGAGAAGTATTTCTGGTGAATAATCCATCTTTTTGTTGTATTCAATCTTCAGTACCTGCAAAGATAATGTGGTGTATATTTTTCTTAGTAGTCTGTCAGCTCTGATACCATGTAAATGTGTTGAACCTGCACAGAATATATCTAGCTAAAAAATAATACACACATTTGCAGAGAGAATTGGAGAAAAAAGAAGAAGGAGAGAAAGAATGGAAGAATTCTCATTAACTATATTCCACACTCAAAGAGTGAATAATTTACAATAGATATAGGATACATGAGTAACTAATGATCCATAGTGGTGGTCTAGAGTGATCTGGACACACACCAGCAATTACAAGAGTGAACTTCCACCTAGTCTAGTCTCTCATGCAGTTATGTGAGTGAACTGTCACCTAGCTGAGTTAACTAGTCAACCAGACTTCAGTTAACTGACTGAACAGAGTGTAGTGAGGAGTAGATCAAGGAATCAAGGGTAATGTGCCAATATAGTGATGATCCCAATGCAAGTGTGCATTATCATGGTGATTATCCCAATGTTGCATGGTGACAAAACCAATGCAACATCTAGACTCAACTCAACTAGTCAAACTGAAGTGTCAACTGAAAGAGAATATTCTCTACGTGGAATATTCTCCCCTAAAATATAGGAGACTGTATAATGACTAATTATGACTAATAAACAAGGAAAAAACTTAGGAAAAATAAATCCTAGGTGTGTGTAAAGTAACTCTAACAATACTTACATATCATCTCAAGGAAAGAACTAATGATTTAAACTAGCTTGAGGCAGAGTTTGGTCAAGAAGAGAGAATACTTGAAGAAGAAATAATTACATTGAATATCTAACTTGTAGAAGCAAATAGAATAGAATAATTCATGAAGTCTTGGATGATGAAGAAAGAACAAGATGTTGAGAATATTGAAGAAGAAGTTGTCACACTAATGGTTAAATTCGTCAAGGTCAACAAGAACGTTGAAGAGACAAAATCATTCACATCATCAGTTGAAGTACCAGAAAGAAAGAATGAAGAGAAGCCAAAGACTTGTGCAAAAGTAATCAAAGGTCTGATGAAGAAGGAAGAATACAAGACCCTTAATAAGTATGTTCCATAAGTACAAAATAATCAAGAAGAAGACTACAAAAGAATATCCTCCACATTCAAGAATCAAAGAAGCTTCAACCATAATGAAAGGAGCCAGAGAAGAGAAGATTATGATTAGCCAAGACAGGAAATTAGAAGGACTACACCACAAAGAAGATTGTTCAGTCCAAGGTATGTAAATTTATTTTATGGTCATTGTTTTAATTGTACTAACTTTGAACATAAGTTTGCATATTGCAAGGATTATGAAATAAATGTTAAAACAAGAAAAGATTATGTGGCCCCACATGACATTGAATGTTACAAGTGTCATAACTATGAACACATAGCTCATGATTGTAGAATAATGATGGATACTTATATGAAAGAGAACATTGATACCATATATAAGAATGTTTGGAAAAGAAAACAAGAACAGGTAAAGGAAGATCAGATACTCTCAGGATTGGAAATAGTACAAGATAAAGACAAATCTACAAGAAAAAAGGAAGATGTCATACATGGGAAGGTTTGGATGAGAAATGAAAAACAAGAAGAATAAGTGAATAAAGAATAGGTCCTAGAGATCGTAGGATTTGTAGTAGTGCGAGAAACAAAAGAAGAGCAAGTGAATAAACAACATGTTCAAGAAATCGTACTTTCGGGAATTGTAGTGCAAGATAAATTCACAGGCAGAAAAGAAGAAGCCAAAGTTCAGAGAGATGATGGGTCTACAAATGAAGAGGAAGATTACTCTGCATCAGAGAGGGTATTTTTTTGAGCCACCTGTCTTGGAGACTCCCAGTAAATATGTATGTTGAACAATGGGAGTTCATGCAGTAGATACTACATATCATTGAACCATGTTTTGAGCAGTATTAGGTATTTGCAGAGATAGATTTAGAGTAGTCAGATAGCAAAAGTACAAAATGATAGATTGATCGATTGAGCAAGAAGTGTTCCCACAAAAGTGTCAGTTGGAAATTACACAAGAAGAATTTTATGTTTGTTGTCAGGAAGAGATATATTCTATATAGGTTGTTCTAGACATACAGAGTTTGGTTTGCAGTGGACACATTTGATATGTGATGTTCAGGTGAAGTCTTTAGAATAGTACAGTGACAGATGGGTTGGCATTGTGGATAGTTGATTAGTAGAGTTATGGTGACATATGGACAGATATGGATTTGTGAGATGCTTAGAAGGTATAAAGACCTTGGGTCAACAATTATGTATAGCAGTGCATTTTCAATTGGAATCAATGAAATCAATTGATTACAAAAAGGAAATCAATGAAAGGTATATCAGAACAGGGAAAGAGAAATTGTCAACAAAATCTATATCATCAGAACAAACTCATTTGAAAGTATGTTCAAGTGAACATGACAAGTAAATGAAGAAATAAAATTTTCAATGTTTTTTTTATATATTTCAGTGAATTACATGAGGAAGCACCAATGGACAATAAACAATATTGGAAGAGAGGAAAGGAAAAATTTCACAGATAGCTCTACATATTGAAAAGAAGGAAAACCATTATAGAGAGAGAATACAGAAAGGAAGATTAGTAGCATGCAAAAAAAGGGAGGCATACCCATAAGAGGGCTATTATTTTTCCCATTATTGGTTAGAGAAGTTACAGTGTTAGGAGGAGACATATCGACATGGGGAGTTAATCCTTTGTCAAAGGGTGAGAGATAAAGAAATTAATTCCAATGGAGATATAGAGGTAGTGAATATAGGGGGAGTAGCCCCAAGGAGTGTTCGATAATGGGGAGCAGCCCCAAAGGGGGAGAGATACCCAGAGAGATACCCTTCTCCATTGATGTCAAAGGGGGAAATTGAGAAACATTCATGAAGAGTGATGGTCATAGAGAGAGTTTGAGAATGAGTGTTTCCATGTCTAAGTGTTTCCATCAATGTTGTTGTTTCCATCGATTCAAAAGGGGGATATTGTTGGACAGTTGTTTTAGATTGATGGAAAATGGTTTGGATAGTTGGTTTTCATTGATGTCAACCCTTGGAGAGTGACCATGGATAGTGATTTCAACCCTTAGAGATTTATCTCAACCCTTGTAGAGTTCAAGTGATGTGGATGATATCATTGGATAGTTTATTATCATTTTTATGGTCAAGATTAATGATGAGTTGTGTCAGAGCCATTTGAAGGATTCCAATAGGACATTCTGGTAGAAATGTTGAATGAGGAATATGGACTTCAAGGATTGAGTAAATGAAGGTAAGATACTCATAGATGGATAATACCAATTTTGAATGAGGAATATGGACTTGAAGGATTAATTAAATGAAGGTAAGACACTCATATATAGATAATACTCATCGTGTCATTTCTGGTGATATGTGGAACATCACATTCCTCATGGTTAGGGAGATATAGTCTTGTGAAGTTGGAAGCCCCAAGGAGTGGTCAAGAAACTCTTAGTTGGTTACAGGTTGGTTAATAAAGGGGTAAATTTGTTGTAACAAGAATACCCTAGAAGCCCTAAATTAAGGAGGGGAGTTACCTATCACTTGTATAAATACACCTCATGGAGTCATTCATTAGTACATTCACATACACTTATATTGAACATNTTTGTTTAATTCTTGTTAATAGCTTAATTGTTTTCTTTCTAACCTTTTACATTACAGCTGTCATGACTAGCAGAGCCCAACTAGGCATGTAAGCACTCACTTTTTGCTCACACATTGACGAAAAGAGTGCAAACAATATGCAACGTTGTGTTTTTCCAAAACAGGAGATACGATCATATCGAAATAAAATCATTTTACAATTGTTATAAATGTTATGACATCAAACGGTTCGTTCCACAGTTATATTAATTCAGATAGATACTAAAATCAATTCATACAAAATCATAACCAGATTGATTCGGCTTTGACCACAATCACGATAGAATTAACATAAGTGATCATTGGTAAAATGTGCATATAAGCTCGATTGGATTTGAAGGAAATCATTAATTCCAAACAAATCACGACTGGGTTTAATATAGAAACAAATCATGAATCCAATCTCGTTTCACAAATCCAATTGAAACAGATTATCCATCGCAAATACGAATCCAACTGATAATAGGGTCGATCTAACAGTAAACCAATATGAAGTAATAGGATGGGTTTTTCACATAACCATTATGAATTGATTCATTCACGATTTGGATGTATATTAACAGAGTCATATTAAAAATAATCTAGACTATATTCGAGTTGGTCAACAGTCATATGGACCTAGAACCGTAATAGTTAACCATATCACAATTGTTACCAATCAGAGCGTATACATTATAACCAAATCGAATCGAAATGTGATCGTGTTCATAATTGAAAATACAAGAAACAACTCTTGTTTAGAATAGATACAACGACTTCAATTGACAGCAGAGCATCCAATTTAAGCTAAATTAAACCAATCAAATCCATACCACGATCAATCGAATCGAAGAAAATCCAATTGAAGCTAAACTGGGAAAACGAAATTCGACTAATCAAAACAAAACTATGTACATAATGCATATAATGTCATAGAGCAAATCCAAGCTGTAATCAGAGATAGTCAAAGAATTCGAATTCATTATATAAACAAGTGATAGAACATACCAGTGAGGCTGCTCAAACTAAGCCAACTTTGAATTGATGACCGTTGTAGCTGACTCCACATTTTTAAACAAGATAGAACCTGTCGTCCTCTATTTATTATCAGTGGCTGGCAATTTAGCCTTTTGACTGGTGAGCCGTGCAACTTGGTCCTCCAAAGAATGAATTTTGGACTGTAGCATAGGCACATCATTATAATACCTCTCTAACCATGAGCTACATTGATCACAGGGTGGCACTGTAGGTTTTGACAAAGCAGGAGAGGGTTTGGATGAATGACCGGGGGCTTCATCAGGCAGCTTAATGCCAGGGTAGTTAGAGTCATTTTGTAGGCAAGGGGGTAGGTTCGACACAAAGTCAAACAAGGGTTCGGCACACAAACCTTTCGAATAGGGGTATTCACTGGCCAAGAAATGCTCCACTTTCGAGTCGGAGTCTTCACTTAGCACGATAGGGTTAGGGTTGACAGGAGGTTTTGTCTTGTTCCTCGCCATCCGAGAAATTAGACGGGAATTTTTTTTGCCTTTGGCATTTGCAGGGGGTTTGGATTTAAGCTTCTTGCCCACAGGTTTAACAGTGTTGACATCCTTGGTCACAGAGTGGGGTAGGTCGATAGGTGAGTCGGATAAGGGTTTAGGTAACAGGATGTTGTAGGGTACCGGGGGTACAGTCTTGTCTTCGCTCACCACAGGTTTGTCAACCTGTGGAGGGTTTGAATCTAGAAAATCGTTGCGAGCAAGGAAATCATTCCAGCAGTCTCCGTGTAACCCCAAATGAAAGACAACAATCATTTTAACCAGCACATAGTGAAAGAGGTTTCTATCAGCTTGGTTCCTTTTGTACTTTTTAACATTTTAAACAGGCTTCTATGCAAGTAATAGGGCATATTGAGCTGATACCCCATAAAAACCATAAGCAAATGAAGGTGGTGTAAGAAAACAAACCCATACAGACCTTCGCAGGTGATAAACTATTTGATAATCATCAATAAATCATGCCAACGTTGTTTCAGCATGGTCATGGGAAAACCTTTATCACATGAACTAACCTTACACGACTGGAAGAGTAGTGTCCAAGGGACCTCTTCCACTTTGCAATTCTTGGACCATCGTTGTCCAGTGGTAGGCAAACTCGTAGCCAGACTGATAAAATGCTCATCAATTTCCAATTGAACATCGCCAACCTTGGCTCGACAGCCATCAAAGGTCATGGCGAATTGCCTAACAACGCAGAGGTTAAAACCATCAAACTTTTGTATAAACGGGAGCCACCCATTTTCCTCAAGGTCACTGCGGGTACTGTCAAACATCAATAGAGCCTGGCTACCATTGGGTTCATCCCTCATGGCTGGAGCCATGGTGCGAACACATGGTAAGGGATTGGGTCACATTCACCAACACACAGGAGCAGAGTCATTTGGGTTTGCAACTATGAACGATCAAAGGGGAAGCATTAATTGTGCGCATGCGAGGGTGGTGGAACTATTCACCTCCATGCATAATGGTAATGGAAAAGTACAACTGCCAATTAGTCCTCTTTTCAATCAATCATAACATAGCTCAAAACCATATCATTCGTTCAACCAAAGAATTAAATGGTGAGTAATATGCCAACGCGCCATTTACCATAGATTTTCAAACCATTTTCATTCAACGTGGAATCAAACCCAAAAGTTAAATATGCGCCATCGTATATGTATGTAATCAAAGTTTTAAAACATTGTGACAATCGATATTTATAAAATCGACAAGCCAAGAGATACAACAATAAGGATCACATCATATAAAAACAAAATAAACCATGACCCCTATGAAATTCATAGAATCAAGTATAAACCCATATGCTCAATGCCTCATAAGTTTAATAACATTAAGTTGCGCAATCAAAGTAAGAATAGGAAAATAGGCATAGTTCAAAAATCCTTTTAGCCACTTAACGATAAACTAGAGGTAAGTGCAAAGATCATGACAGTTCAAATAACGATGGAGGAGTTTTCACGCTTACAGTCGTGAAAACTAAATGGAGACCAATTTGCAAATGTCGCAAGAAATGAAAATATCGTCTATTTGGAAAAATGCGACGACAATTTGAAGTTCATAAGACATAGGTGTAGGAAGCTTATAGGGCAATGGAAAAAATTGAATTGGCTGCCAACACTCTGATACCATCTAAATGTGTTGAATCTGCACAGAATAGATCTAGATAAACAATAATACACACATTTTGTAGAGACAATTGGAGAAAGAAGAAGAAGGAGAGAAAGAATGGAAGAATTCTCATTAACCTTAATCCACACTGAAAGAGTGAATAATTTACAATAGATATAGGATACATGAGTAACTAATGATCCATAGTGGTGGCCTAGAGTGAGATGGACACACACCCGCAGCTATGGGAGTGAACTACCACCTAGTCTAGTCTCTCATGCAATTACATGAGTGAACTGCCACCTAGCTAAGTTAACTAGTCAACCAGTCTTCAGTTAATTGACTGAACATAGTGTAGTGAGGAGTAGATCAAGGAATCAAGGTTAATGTGCCAATTTGGTGATGATCCCAAGGAAAGTGTGCATTATCATGGTGATGATCCCAATGTTGCATGGTGACAAAACCAATGCAATATCTAGACTCAACTCAACTAGTCAAACTGAAGTGTGGAATATTCTCCCCTAAAATACAGGAGACTATATAATGATTAATTATGACTAATAAACAAGGAAAAACCTTAGGAAAAATAAATCCTAGGTGTGTGTGAAGTAACTCCAACACCCCCCCTGAACATCACTATGGTGAAAATAAAGAATTGGTCTCGACAACGAGGCGATGTTAGGTACCCAAATACAAAATATACACTTAAATAAACAAGGAAAGAGAGAAAACCTCATGGGAAAAAAACTCCCCCCTCAAATTACAATGTATAAAAAAAAATGAGAAGGAACAAAAAGCAGTTGCTAAGAAACCATGTCCTTCACTCCAAGAAGACCTTGTAACTATGCAAGTTTGTGCTCGTTGAAGATCTTTTTGAAGATGTAGATGTATACATGGATGTGATGAAGTATATGCACCATTGATATTTCCACACATATCCACTTTATCTTCTTCTAATGAAAAATATCCAAATAAAGTTTGGATGAAATTTTAAAAATTGTGCGGTCGTTTATGGAAAAATGTTGAAGTTTTGTTCATATAAAAAACATCATAACTTAACTTTCCAGATTCCATTTCAAATGATTTTGTTTTTGAAATTGGATATTTTCCTGAGAGGAATTCAAATATCCAATTTGTGTCTACAAATAGTGCTCAGAAAATATGAGAATTGAGTCTGATGTGCACGGATCCATTTTTGTCTCTTGAGATGCATGCATTATACATGGAAAAGTATCTACATGTGACTCCTGAGATGCATGCCATATATATTCCACATGAATTTCAGAAAACAAATATGAAATGGAGTAGACATTATCTTCAATTAATGGAATACAAATTTCGGTAGATACTTATGCAGAAGGCTCTTCAAACTGAGATGATTTATCTTCCAATGGATTTTCTACATTCTCTATCTTGTCAACATTTTGCATGCAATCTTCCTTATTCCCAAATAAAACCTCCAATCTACTCCATAAATCATTTGGAGTGAATTATTGTGAGTCATCATATACTTGATGGAGAATTTCAGGAGAAATAAAATAGAGGATACATCCTATGGCCATATCTTGTCTATTGCAAAAGTCATTTTTCTCATCGACAGAATTAGGATCTACTTCCATTGCCATAGTTATTTGGTATAAGCCTCTGCATCTGAGCATAAGAATATTTTTTTTCTTCCATTCCAAATAGTTGTGAGACGTGAGAGGTATTTATGGCGAATAATCCATCTTTTTGTTGTCTTCAATCTTTAGTACCTGCAAAGATAATGTGGTGTAGATTTTTCTTAGTATTCTGTCAGCTCTGATACCATGTAAATGTGTTGAACCTACACAGAATAGATCTAGCTAAAAAATAATACACACATTTGCAGAGAGAATTGGAGAAAAAAGAAGAAGGAGAGAAAGAATGGAAGAATTCTCATTAACTATATTCCACACTCAAAGAGTGAATAATTTACAATAGATATAGGATACATGAGTAACTAATGATCCATAGTTGTGGTCTAGAGTGATCTGGACACACACCAGCAATTATGAGAGTGAAATTCCACCTATTCTAGTCTCTCATGCAGTTATGTGAGTGAACTGCCACCTAGCTAAGTTAACTAGTCAACCTGTCTTCAGTTAACTGACTGAACATAGTGTAGTGAGGAGTAGATCAAGGAATCAAGGGTAATGTGCCAATATAGTGATGATCCCAATGCAAGTGCGCATTATCATGGTGATGATCCCAATTTTTCATGGTGACAAAACCAATGCAACATCTAGACTCAACTCAACTAGTCAAACTGAAGTGTCAACTGAAAGAGAATATTCTCTACGTGGAATATTCTCCCCTAAAATATAGGAGATTGTATAATGACTAATTATGACTAATAAACAACGAAAAAACTTAGGAAAAATAAATCCTAGGTGTGTGTGAAGTAACTCCAACAATACTTACATATCATCTCAAGGAAAGAACTAATGATTTAAACTAGCTTGAGGCAGAGCTTGGTCAAGAAGAGAGAATACTTGAAGAAGAAATAATTACATTGAATATCTAATGTGTAGAAGCAAATAGAATAGAATAATTCATGAAGTCTTGGATGATGAAGAAAGAAGAAGATGTTGAGAATATTGAAGAAGAAGTTGTCACACTCATGGTTAAATTCATCAAGGTCAACAAGAACGTTGAAGAGACAAAATCATTCACATCATGAGTTGAAGTACCGGAAAGAAAGAATGAAGAGAAGCCAAAGACTTATGCAGAAGTAATCAAAGGTCTGATGAAGAAGGAAGAATACAAGACCCTTAATAAGTATGTTCCATAAGTACAAAATAATCAAGAAGAAGACAACAAAAGAATATCCTCCACATTCAAGAATCAAAGAAGCTTCAACCATAATGAAAGGAGCCACGGAAGAGAAGATTATGATCAACCAAGACAGGAAATTAGAAGGAATACACCACAGAGAAGATTGTTCATTCCAAGGTATGTAAATTTATTTTATGGTCATTGTTTTAATTGTACTAACTTTGGACATAAGTTTGCATATTGCAAGGATTATGAAATAAATGTTAAAACAAGAAAAGCTTATGTGGCCCCACATGACATTGAATGTTACAAGTGTCATAACTATGAACACATAGCTCATGATTGTAGAATAATAATGGATACTTATATGAAAGAGAACATTGATACCAGATATAAGAATGTTTGGAAAACAAAACAAGAAAAGGTAAAGGAAGATTAGATACTCTCAGGATTGGAAATAGTACAAGATAAAGACAAATCGACAAGAAAAAAAGAAGATGTCATACATGGGAAGGTTTGGATGAGAAATGAAAAAACAGAAGAATAAGTGAATAAAGAATAGGTCCCTGAGATCGTAGGATTTGTAGTAGTGCAAGAAACAAAAGAAGAGCAAGTGAATAAAGAACATGTTCAAGCGATCGTACTTTCAGGAATTGTAGTGCAAGATAAATTCACAGGCAGAAAAGAAGAAGCCAAAGTTCAGAGAGATGATAGGTCTACAAATGAAGAGGAAGATTACTCTGCATCAAAGAGGGTATTTTTTTTAGCCACCTGGCTTGGAGACTCCCAGTAAATGTGTATGTTGAACAATGGGAGTTCATGCAGTAGATGCTACATATCATTGAACCATGTTTTGAGCAATATTAGGTATTTGTAGAGATAGATTTAGAGTAGTCAGATAGCAGAAGTAAAAAATGATAGATTGATCGATTGAGCAAGAAGTGTTCCCACAAAAGTGTCAGTTGGAAATTACACAAGAAGAATTTTATGTTTTTTGTCGGGAAGAGATATATTCTGTATAGGTTGTTCTAGACATACAGAGCTTGGTTTGCAGTGGACACATTTGATATGTGATGTTCAGGTGAAGTCTTCAGAATAGTACAGTGACAGATGGGTTGGCATTGTGGACAGTTTATTAGTAGAGTTATGGACAGTTTGTGACATATGGACAGATATGGATTTGTGAGATGCTTAGCAGGTATAAAGACCATGGGTCAACAATGATGCATAGCAGTGCATTTTCAATTGGAATCAGTGAAATCAGTTGATTACAAAAAGGAAATCAATGAAAGGTATATCAGAACAAGGAAAGAGAAATTGTCAACAAAATCTATATCATCAGAACAAACTCATTTGAAAGTATGGTCAAGTGAACATGACAAGTAAATGAAGAAATAAAATTTTCAATGTTTTTTTTATATATTTCAGTGAATTACATGAGGAAGCACCAATGGACAATAAACAATATTGGAAGAGAGGAAAGGAAAAATTTCACAGATAGCTCTACATATTGAAAAGAAGGAAAACCATTATAGAGAGAGAATACAGAAAGGAAGATTAGTAGCATGCAAAAAAAGGGAGGCATACCCATAAGAGGGCTATTATTTTTCCCATTATTGGTTAGAGAAGTTACAGTGTTAGGAGGAGACATATCGACATGGGGAGTTAATCCTTTGTCAAAGGGTGAGAGATAAAGAAATTAATTCCAATGGAGATATAGAGGTAGTGAATATAGGGGGAGTAGCCCCAAGGAGTGTTCGATAATGGGGAGCAGCCCCAAAGGGGGAGAGATACCCAGAGAGATACCCTTCTCCATTGATGTCAAAGGGGGAAATTGAGAAACATTCATGAAGAGTGATGGTCATAGAGAGAGTTTGAGAATGAGTGTTTCCATGTCTAAGTGTTTCCATCAATGTTGTTGTTTCCATCGATTCAAAAGGGGGATATTGTTGGACAGTTGTTTTAGATTGATGGAAAATGGTTTGGATAGTTGGTTTTCATTGATGTCAACCCTTGGAGAGTGACCATGGATAGTGATTTCAACCCTTAGAGATTTATCTCAACCCTTGTAGAGTTCAAGTGATGTGGATGATATCATTGGATAGTTTATTATCATTTTTATGGTCAAGATTAATGATGAGTTGTGTCAGAGCCATTTGAAGGATTCCAATAGGACATTCTGGTAGAAATGTTGAATGAGGAATATGGACTTCAAGGATTGAGTAAATGAAGGTAAGATACTCATAGATGGATAATACCAATTTTGAATGAGGAATATGGACTTGAAGGATTAATTAAATGAAGGTAAGACACTCATATATAGATAATACTCATCGTGTCATTTCTGGTGATATGTGGAACATCACATTCCTCATGGTTAGGGAGATATAGTCTTGTGAAGTTGGAAGCCCCAAGGAGTGGTCAAGAAACTCTTAGTTGGTTACAGGTTGGTTAATAAAGGGGTAAATTTGTTGTAACAAGAATACCCTAGAAGCCCTAAATTAAGGAGGGGAGTTACCTATCACTTGTATAAATACACCTCATGGAGTCATTCATTAGTACATTCACATACACTTATATTGAACATCTATCTAGTCAATTTTTATGGTTTAATGAATGGTTTAGTGATTGTTATGGTATAGTAATTTGGTAATGGTTTATCTTTCTATTGGAAATTATACTAGTGAATTTGAGGTTGAATCTAACGTATCAAGTTTGAGGCGGAGAAAATTCTGAAGGGCCGAAAGTTTCAGATTTGCAGAACTTAAAAAACCCTAGTTTCTTAGGCATACATGGGCTAACAGTATAACAAGTAGTGTACACATGCGGGCTGAAAATCGAACAAGTAGAATACATATGTGAGTTGTACATGAATATGTAGCGTACATTTGAAAAACTCATGAAAAACTTGAGTGGATGTTAGTACCAGGTCTTTGAAGTTTGAAGCAAGTTCCCATGTCAGCATTCTATAGGTTCTCATGAGTAAAGGTATGTCATTTATGTATTTGTTTGAGGCTTGAATATTGGATGATATGGCACATGCTTAAGGTATGTCTTGGAGGCCCTTGATGGTACATGGTTGAGGTAAGATTGTTATATGCTTGAGACACACTCTTGGTACTTAGTATATGGTTTTTATGGTTCATTGTTAGAGGCACATGTTTGTGGTATCGAAATATACTTGAGACTTGTCATATTGTGTTATGAGAATAAATCTTCATGATATTGAGGAGCATGTGATGCAGGAGCATATTTCCACCTCAACAACGTGCCAACAATCCATCACATTAGCGCACATTCAATAAAGGAAGAGGCGCCAACCCTCTCATTTTTTCCCTTGAATTTGAAAAATTCAATGTATTTAATTGTAATTAAATGATGTAAGGCTGGAGTAAAGCCAAGTTGGCCTTTGTGCAAGATGAGTGTAATTGACTTTATTAAGGCTCGACTTGGATAGATCTTGAGTAGTGCCTCAGATATGAGATGTACATGTTATTCAATGTAATAAGACTCGGTAGATAAGAGTTTTAATGGTGATAGGATAACACTCAAGTGGATTGGAGGGAAAGCTTGTTGAGCTCCCTCTTGTATATATCGATGTAACTTATGCCCAAAAAAGGTTGTTGATAGTAGGCTTCTTATTTGTGATAGTTGTCATTTCTGAGAGAGAGAGAGAGAGAGTTGTGGTTGTTGAGATCCAAAGAGAATTGTATAAGTTGTTGAAGGAGCAGTGGAGGATTGCCTATATCTATGTATATTATCACTTGAATGAATAGAACAGAGAAGCTTTAATGCAAATGTTTGGTGTTGTTGTTATTGTGTTTATCTGAATGAATGGTAAGATTTATGTTTATTTAAATTCTCTATTTATACTTGTTCTTGTGCTTATGAATGCATTTTGTGATTAAATACATGAATCTATGGAGTTAGAATAAGTTTCAATTGTTTCTCTTCAGAGAGCTTGTGCAAGGAGTGCATATTTTCCGCAAGGAGTGCATTGATAGAGTTAAGTTTAACTCATAGAAGCTCAAGAGGGATAACATTGGATATTTGATAGCAGTGGTGTAGAGAAAGCACAGGGCCACGCAAGGAGTGCATAAGCCAAGTTGTTCTCATAATCTTTGTAAAGGGGAGACCAATCGATTGTTACAGAGGTTCCAAGTATGTAAGGAGTGCGCTCAAGGTTTTAAACCATTAGAGGAAATTTATCTCATGAGGGATAACATTTCCCAGAAGCACAAGTTGAGACCCCATTAGTCAAGCTCACAAGGGATCAAAGGTCGTGACCTTTGAATCTTTTCAAATTCCCTCATCGGAAGGGAAGAGTGCAGAAATCGAAGGGGAAGGAACAAGAGTCATTGGATTGACATCTAGGAGTATTCTGGACCATTAGATATCTGTCTAGACAAGTGGAGGAGCACACATAGGGAGACGATATCTTAGTCGTCAGATCTAGGCACGGAGGACCGAAAATCGTCAGATCTAGAGAAGGTGATCGAGGAATAATAATAGATCACAGTCGTTATATCTAGAACAGAGGCCGACAGTCATTGGATCCAGGTAAGATGCACATGCTTTAATCCCTTTTAAGTGCATAGGAGGGAAAACTATGAAGTGTTTGGGAGCCAAAGAGGATCTAAGTCATCCGATTTCAAGGGACGCACAACGGTGGATCCCACACTCCGGAGGAAGATCTATTTGGAGGAGCTCGAGGTAGAGTTCAATAATCCTAGGCCCTCAAAGGACTAGAGGCTCAAACCCCATCCTAACTGTCATATCAAGGAACACGCAACAACATATTGAGCCCTTCATGGGTTTGTTATTCGGTAAAAAGAGCCACAAAAGGAGTGGAGGACTCCCAAAGACCTGAAGTCCCAGACTCCATCTGATTCGACAATCTAAGAGACAATGTTTAGCTGGAAGAAGGGTTCGGTGGGTGGAGGCTTCGGAAGCAAGGAGGAGAGGGTAGCATCAAGATGCCTAGAGGTTGAATCATCATCAATCATCGATCCAGAGGAGATGTGTGGAGGGTGGATATCCACTCCGCTACATCGACATTCAAAGAACTGCAAAGGCTTGGTGATGAGAGAAGCCCCAAAACCCCGAAGGGATCTAGACCGTCCACCTGTCATCACTAGAACCATTGACCACATGTAGCAATAGGTAATACCTGCCAAAGTCTGATCTGCTAGAAAGCTCTTCCAACTATCGATTTGAAGGAAGGCATGTGGCATTCTGATCCATAGCTCCGGTCGCAGAACACTTTGTGAGCTTGGAGAAATGTTGGGTGCCAAAAGTTCTAAAGCCCGAAAGCTTAGCACCCTTTGGGTTAATCCCTGGGTCATATGAGGAAAGGGGCTTAGCAAAGGGATCCAACACCTGTGTAATTTCAAATTTTTAAAAAGGAAAAAGAGGGTTCAGAAAACGCCTTCACGGGTTTCATAGAAGATGAACCTTAGGAAGAAAGGGGCCTTTGTAAAATTGATTAGGGATCCAACAAGGGCCCTAAGAGTCAATATGACTCCAGTTCTTGAGAAATCCTAGACCAGGAGGTCGAGCTGCCTCAAGAGGAAGAGGGGGTCTGCATCAGCATTTTTGAGGCATATGACTAGAGGCATTTCATGGTATATGGTACATGTTGGGTGAGATACATTGTTGGTACACTTCTTGGTTTATTAGTACAAGATGTATGGTTTTTGTCTTAGTGGTATACCATTGATATTGATACATTATTGATATATACACTTGTCATATGGTTGTACATGCATAGGATACATCTCTTAGTGGTGATGGTACTTAGTTGAGATACACTTTTGGTATTACTTATTAAACATATCTTATATATGGTACATGGTATATTACAGGTTTGATGCTTGATATGGTATATGAGACAGATTTCATGGTTGGCACACAGTATGGTATATGGTACAAGTACATGGTTGGTGAATGGTTGATGGTACAGTTTGATGCATGGTACAAGTTGATACATGGTTGAGACACATATATTGTGATGGTATGTGGTGATGTTTGATCATGCTTGGTTCAGGCATGTGTTTGTTGGAAATCTAGTTCAGAGGTGTCTTTGGTATATTATCCATGTGAGAGGGTCTGGTTGAGTATTAGTGACAATGTCAGTGACAATGATAGTAACATAGGAAACAAAGAGTCAAAGTTCATAAAGGTGAAAACCCTAGTTCTCAGAAGGTGTACGCAGGGTGTAGTATAGAAAGGTCATGTAAATATGTAGGTTGCAGTATAGACAGGGCACATACATACGTGAGTTGCAGCACAGACAGGTCATGCACCTGTTGGTTTTGCTCATACAGGAAGGTTACAGGTACAAGTTGATCACAGTCTATTGGTATAGTTTGGTTACAGTTTGTTGGCACAAATTGGTACAGGTTTACAGTGGTATATCTCACAGTGACAATGTGGAAGTGGTTTCATCATCTATTTGGAATTTAAATTTAGGGTGACATGATGGGGAAAGGAAAGGGGGTTGTATCCTCCTTCCAGTTGGAGCCAAAGAATTAGGCAGTTGGATATTCCTTTAGGTTGGAGCTTGAGAACTAGGTGGTTGTAGCCACCTTCTGGGTGGATCCTGAGAACCTAGGGGGTTGTATCCTCCTTCTGGTTGAAGTTAGAGAATAAAGGAGTTGTAGCTTCCTTCGGGTTGGAGCCTGAAAATAGGGGGTTAGAGCCTCCTTCCAATTGTAGCTGGAGAATTGGGAAGTTGGTGCTTCCTATGAATGAATTCTTGATATATATAATAAAACATTATGTGGTTTTCTCCCATTTGGGTTTCCACATAAACACTGGTGTACTTTGTTCTTGATGTGATGTTGCTTATGTTTACATGATTATGATATATTTATTGGATGCATCCAAAGATGATACATTGATGATATACTGCTAAACAATAATGGTAAAGATAAATAATATATACTATGGTTAAAAGTGGAATAATTGTTCATTATTGATTCACCCCCCCCTCTCAGTAATCCAACAGAGGATTAAAATATTTTAATTAATTGTTGAGTTTAGAAAGGGCTCCTAAAATCAATCATTGGACTCCTATATAAAGGAGAGATTTCATTGTGACATTAGATCATCATTGTGGAAGAATGGAGTTCGAATAAGTGAGTTTGCACTTGTTCCTAGGAGGATTGGTGATCTCAGCAAGGGAAAGTCTGTAAGGTGGTGAATCTAGCCATAAAGAGAGAGGCGGAGAAGGATGCACATGTGGAGAAAATTTTATGTTCCATATGTGGTTTGGAGAAGGATGAAGCATGTATATATGTAGATTATAGAAGGACAATTCACGTATAGGGTATACATGATTTGCAATGGAACAAACAACATATGTCTATGGGTTACCAATTAGTGAATCATGTATCTAGTTTTATGGGCATGTGTAGATCTATACATGCTCACATGTGACATCATCAGGCCATACTGGTGATCTACATCAGATTCTTAGGAAGAGTAGATTTTCAAATATTGTTAAGTTTTTATTTTCTTGTTTGTATATTGGAGGACAAGGTTGTCCTCAGATATGGTGATTTTGAGGACTAGTTTTGTTCTCATTTTTGGTGACTTTGAGAGGATTTGTTTTGGTCCTCAAATTTGGAGAATTGGATAAAGTTATAGAGCATAAATATTGTCTCTTTTGTATTGATTATTCATCTCTGATATTTTTTTTTTCTATTGCATATGTTTTTCAATCAATAATTTCAGTGTAAAGTTGTTCAATGATAGTTAGATCACTAGGAAGAAATTTTCAGATCTGAAATTAGTCACATAGAGTTGCATGTGAAAATTGACATTGGAAACCTCACCAAAAATGATTCAACGTAGAGGGGAAGTTACCTACTATTGAGTTAGAATATATCTACTTCTTACTAGATTATCACAGAATGGAATTCTAGTGAGACTAACAAGAGGCCCCAGTGGGGCAGGTTGATCTATTATGGATTACATTGAAGAGGATTTATTCCCAAGGTCCAAAAGGATGAGTAAAAATATCCCTATCAAAGAAGTGATGGATCTTCCTTTGTGGATGATCCTATTTACCATCACTTGAGTGAAAGTATCAACAATTCCACATCTAGCTACAAAAGGTCATATTCAATATGCTTTTCCATGTTTAGAGCCAACATTATTTGATTGGTGCTCTAGGTTTCATACCAATATGAAGGATCAATTGATGTGATGAAANTCAAGTGAACATGACAAGTAAATGAAGAAATAAAATTTTCAATGTTTTTTTTATATATTTCAGTGAATTACATGAGGAAGCACCAATGGACAATAAACAATATTGGAAGAGAGGAAAGGAAAAATTTCACAGATAGCTCTACATATTGAAAAGAAGGAAAACCATTATAGAGAGAGAATACAGAAAGGAAGATTAGTAGCATGCAAAAAAAGGGAGGCATACCCATAAGAGGGCTATTATTTTTCCCATTATTGGTTAGAGAAGTTACAGTGTTAGGAGGAGACATATCGACATGGGGAGTTAATCCTTTGTCAAAGGGTGAGAGATAAAGAAATTAATTCCAATGGAGATATAGAGGTAGTGAATATAGGGGGAGTAGCCCCAAGGAGTGTTCGATAATGGGGAGCAGCCCCAAAGGGGGAGAGATACCCAGAGAGATACCCTTCTCCATTGATGTCAAAGGGGGAAATTGAGAAACATTCATGAAGAGTGATGGTCATAGAGAGAGTTTGAGAATGAGTGTTTCCATGTCTAAGTGTTTCCATCAATGTTGTTGTTTCCATCGATTCAAAAGGGGGATATTGTTGGACAGTTGTTTTAGATTGATGGAAAATGGTTTGGATAGTTGGTTTTCATTGATGTCAACCCTTGGAGAGTGACCATGGATAGTGATTTCAACCCTTAGAGATTTATCTCAACCCTTGTAGAGTTCAAGTGATGTGGATGATATCATTGGATAGTTTATTATCATTTTTATGGTCAAGATTAATGATGAGTTGTGTCAGAGCCATTTGAAGGATTCCAATAGGACATTCTGGTAGAAATGTTGAATGAGGAATATGGACTTCAAGGATTGAGTAAATGAAGGTAAGATACTCATAGATGGATAATACCAATTTTGAATGAGGAATATGGACTTGAAGGATTAATTAAATGAAGGTAAGACACTCATATATAGATAATACTCATCGTGTCATTTCTGGTGATATGTGGAACATCACATTCCTCATGGTTAGGGAGATATAGTCTTGTGAAGTTGGAAGCCCCAAGGAGTGGTCAAGAAACTCTTAGTTGGTTACAGGTTGGTTAATAAAGGGGTAAATTTGTTGTAACAAGAATACCCTAGAAGCCCTAAATTAAGGAGGGGAGTTACCTATCACTTGTATAAATACACCTCATGGAGTCATTCATTAGTACATTCACATACACTTATATTGAACATATATCTAGTCAGTTTTTATGGTTTAATGAATGGTTTAGTGATTGTTATGGTATAGTAATTTGGTAATGGTTTATCTTTCTATTGGAAATTATACTAGTGAATTTGAGGTTGAATCTAATGTATCAAGTTTGAGGCGGAGAAAATTCTGAAGGGCCGAAAGTTTTAGATTTGCAGAACTTGAAAAACCCTAGTTTCTTAGGCATACGTGGGATAACAGTATAATAGGTAGTGTACACACGCGGGCTGACAATCAAACAAGTAGCATACGTATGTGATTTGTACATGAATATGTAGCGTACATTTGAAAAACTCATGAAAACTTTGAGTGGATGTTAGTACCAAGTCTTTGAAGTATGAAGCAAGTTCCCATGTCAGCATTCTATAGGTTCTCATGAGTAAAGCTATGTCATTTATGTATTTGTTTGAGGCTTGAATATTGGATGATATGGCACATGCTTAAGGTATGTCTTGGAAGCCCTTGATGGTACATGGTTGAGGTAAGATTGTTATATGCTTGAGACACACTCTTGGTACTTAGTATATGGTTTTTATGGTTCATTGTTAGAGGCACATATTTGTGGTATTGAAATATACTTGAGGCTTGTCATATTGTGTTATGAGACTAAATATTCGTGATATTGAGGAGCATGTGATGTAGGAGAATATTTCCACCTCAACAACACGCCAACAATCCATCACATTAGTGCACATTCAATAAAGGGAGAGGCACCAACCCTCTCATTTTTTCCCTTGAATTTGAAAAATTCAATGTATTTAATTGTAATTAAATGATCTAAGGCTGGAGTAAAGCCAAGTTGGCCTTTGTGAAAGATGAGTGTAATTGCCTTTATTAAGGCTCGACTTGGACAGATCTTGAGTAGTGCCTTAGATATGAGATGTACATGTTATTCAATGTAATAAGCCTCGGTAGATAAGAGTTTTAATGGTGATACGATAACACTCAAGTGGCTTGGGGGGAAAGCTTGTTGAGCTCCCTCTTGTATATATCAATGTAACTTATGCCCAGAAAAGGTTGTTGATAGTAGGCTTTTTATTTGTGATAGTTTTCATTTCTGAGAGAGAGAGAGAGAGAGTTGTGGTTGTTGAGATCCAGAGAGCATTGTATATATTGTTGAAGGAGCAGTGGAGGATTGCATGTATCTATGTATATTATCACTTGAATGAATAGAACAGAGAAGATTTAATGCAAATGTTTGGTGTTGTTGTTATTTTGTTTATCTAAATGAATGGTAAGATTTATGTTTATTTAAATTCTATATTTATATTTGTTCTTGTTCTTATGAATGTATTTTTTGATTAAATACATGAATCTGTGGAGTTAGAATAAGTTTCAATTGTTTCTCTTCAGAGAGCTTGTGCAAGGAGTGCATATTTTCCGCAAGGAGTGCATTGACAGAGTTAATTTTAACTCATAGAAGCTCAAGAGGGATAACATTGGATATTTGATAGCAATGGTGTAGAGGAAGCACAGGGCCACGCAAGGAGTGCATAAGCCGAGTTGTTCTCATAATCTTTGTAAAGGGGAGAACAATCGATTGTTACAGAGGTTCCAAGTATGTAAGGAGTGCGCTCAAGGTTTTAAACCATTAGAGGAAATTTATCTCATGAGGGATAACATTTCCCTAAAATGCAAGTCGAGACCCCATTATTCAAGCTCACAAGGGATCAAAGGTCGCGACCTTTGAATATTTTCAAATTCCCTCATCGGAAGGGAAGAGTGCAGAAATCGAAGGAGAAGGAACAAGAGTCATTGGATAGACATCTAGGAGTATTCTGGACCATTAGATATGTGTCCAGAAAAGTGGAGGAGCACACACAAGGAGACTATATCTTAGCCGTCAGATCTAGGCATGGAGGACCGAAAATCAACAGATATAGAGAAGGTGATCGAGGAATAATAATAGATCCCAGTCGTTATATCTAGAACAGAGGCCGACAGTCGTTGGATATAGGTAAGATGCACATGCTTTAATCCCTTTTAAGTGCATAGGAGGGAAAACTATGAAGTGTTTGGGAGCCAAAGAGGATCTAAGTTGTCCAATTTCAAGGGATGCATGTCGGTGGATCCCACACTCCAGAGGAAGATCTCTTTGGAGGAGCTCGAGGTAGAGTTCAATAATCCTAGGCCCTTGAAGGACCAAAGGATCGAACCCCATCCTAACTGTCAGATCAAGGGACATGTGACAACATATTGAGCCCTTCATGGGTTCATTATTCGGTAAAAGGAGCCACACAAGGAGTGGAGGACTCCCAGAGTCCATCTGATTCGACAATCTAAGAGACAATGTTTAGCTGGAAGAAGGGTTCGGTGGGTAGAGGCTTCGGAAGCAAGGAGGAGAGGGTAGCATCAAGATGCCTGGAGGTCGAAGCATCATCAATCATCGATCCAGAGGAGATGTGTGAAGGGTGGATATCCACTCCGCTACATCGACGTTCAAAGAAGTGCAAAGGCTTGGTGACGAGAGAAGCCCCAAATCCCTGAAGGGATCTAGACCATCCACCTATCATCACTAGAACCATTGACCGCATGTAGAAGTAGGTAATACCTGCCAAAGTCCAATCCACTGGAAATCTCTTCCAACTATCAATTTGAAGGAAGGCATGTGGCATTCTGATCCATATCTCCAGTCGCAGAACACTTTGTGAGCTTGGAGAAGTGTTGGGTGCCAAAAGTTATAAATCCCTAAAGCTTAGCACCCTTTGGGTTAAGCCCTGGGTCATATGAGGAAAGGGGCTTAGCGAAGGGAGCCAACACCTATGTAATTTCAAATTTTTAAAAAGGAAAAAGAGGGTTCGGAAAACACCTTCACAGGGTTCATAGAAGATGCACCTTAGGAAGAAAGGGGCCTTTGTAAAATTGATTAGGGATCCAACAAGGGCCCTAAGAGTCAATACGACTCCAGTTCTTGAACAATTCTAGACCAGGAGGTCGAGTTGCCCCAAGAGGAAGAGGGGGTCTGCATCAGCATTCTTGAGGCATATGACTAGAGGCATTTCATGGTATATGGTACATGTTGGGTGAGATACATTGTTGGTACACTTCTTGGTTTATTAGTACAAGATGTATGGTTTTTGTCTTAGTGTTCTACCATTGATATTGATACATTATTGATATATACACTTGTCATATGGTAGTACATGCATAGGATACATCTCTTAGTGGTGATGGTACTTAGTTGAGATACACTTTTGGTATTACTTATTAAACATATCTTATATATGGTACATGGTATAGTACAGGTTTGATGCTTGATATGGTATATGAGACACATTTCATGGTTGGAACATGGTATGGTATACGGTACAAGTACATGGTTGGTAAATGGTTGATGGTATAGTTTGATGCATGGTACAAGTCGATAAATGGTTGAGACACATATATTGTGATGGTATGTGGTGATGTTTGATCATGCTTGGTTCAAGCATGTGTTTGTTGGAAATCTAGTTCAGAGGTGTCTTTGGTATATTATCCATGTGAGAGGGTCTGGTTGAGTATTAGTGACAGTGTTAGTGACAATGATAGTAACATAGGAAACAAAGAGTCAGAGTTCATAAAGGTGAAAACCCTAGTTCTCAGAAGGTGTACGCAGGGTGCAGTATAGAAAGGTCATGTAAATATGTAGGTTGCAGTATAGACGGGGCACATACATACGTGAGTTGCAGCACAGACAGGTCATGTACCTATTGGTTTTGCTTGTACAGGAAGGTTACAGGTACAAGTTGATCACAGTCTATTGGTATAGTTTGGTTACATTTTGTTGGCACAAATTGGTACAGGTTTACAGTGGTATATCTCACAGTGACAATGTGGAAGTGGTTTCATCATCTATTTGGAATTTAAATTTAGGGTGACATGATGGGGAAAGGAAAGGGGGTTGTATCCTCCTTCCAGTTGGAGCCAAAGAATTAGGCAGTTGGATATTCCTTTAGGTTGGAGCTTGAGAACTAGGTGGTTGTAGCCACCTTCTGGGTGGATCCTGAGAACCTAGGGGGTTGTATCCTCCTTCTGGTTGAAGTTAGAGAATAAAGGAGTTGTAGCTTCCTTCGGGTTGGAGCCTGAAAATAGGGGGTTAGAGCCTCCTTCCAATTGTAGCTGGAGAATTGGGAAGTTGGTGCTTCCTATGAATGAATTCTTGATATATATAATAAAACATTATGTGGTTTTCTCCCATTTGGGTTTCCACATAAACACTGGTGTACTTTGTTCTTGATGTGATGTTGCTTATGTTTACATGATTATGATATATTTATTGGATGCATCCAAAGATGATACATTGATGATATACTGCTAAACAATAATGGTAAAGATAAATAATATATACTATGGTTAAAAGTGGAATAATTGTTCATTATTGATTCACCCCCCCCTCTCAGTAATCCAACAGAGGATTAAAATATTTTAATTAATTGTTGAGTTTAGAAAGGGCTCCTAAAATCAATCATTGGACTCCTATATAAAGGAGAGATTTCATTGTGACATTAGATCATCATTGTGGAAGAATGGAGTTCGAATAAGTGAGTTTGCACTTGTTCCTAGGAGGATTGGTGATCTCAGCAAGGGAAAGTCTGTAAGGTGGTGAATCTAGCCATAAAGAGAGAGGCGGAGAAGGATGCACATGTGGAGAAAATTTTATGTTCCATATGTGGTTTGGAGAAGGATGAAGCATGTATATATGTAGATTATAGAAGGACAATTCACGTATAGGGTATACATGATTTGCAATGGAACAAACAACATATGTCTATGGGTTACCAATTAGTGAATCATGTATCTAGTTTTATGGGCATGTGTAGATCTATACATGCTCACATGTGACATCATCAGGCCATACTGGTGATCTACATCAGATTCTTAGGAAGAGTAGATTTTCAAATATTGTTAAGTTTTTATTTTCTTGTTTGTATATTGGAGGACAAGGTTGTCCTCAGATATGGTGATTTTGAGGACTAGTTTTGTTCTCATTTTTGGTGACTTTGAGAGGATTTGTTTTGGTCCTCAAATTTGGAGAATTGGATAAAGTTATAGAGCATAAATATTGTCTCTTTTGTATTGATTATTCATCTCTGATATTTTTTTTTTCTATTGCATATGTTTTTCAATCAATAATTTCAGTGTAAAGTTGTTCAATGATAGTTAGATCACTAGGAAGAAATTTTCAGATCTGAAATTAGTCACATAGAGTTGCATGTGAAAATTGACATTGGAAACCTCACCAAAAATGATTCAACGTAGAGGGGAAGTTACCTACTATTGAGTTAGAATATATCTACTTCTTACTAGATTATCACAGAATGGAATTCTAGTGAGACTAACAAGAGGCCCCAGTGGGGCAGGTTGATCTATTATGGATTACATTGAAGAGGATTTATTCCCAAGGTCCAAAAGGATGAGTAAAAATATCCCTATCAAAGAAGTGATGGATCTTCCTTTGTGGATGATCCTATTTACCATCACTTGAGTGAAAGTATCAACAATTCCACATCTAGCTACAAAAGGTCATATTCAATATGCTTTTCCATGTTTAGAGCCAACATTATTTGATTGGTGCTCTAGGTTTCATACCAATATGAAGGATCAATTGATGTGATGAAATATTAAGGAACAAGAGTATTTTGGCTATGGAAACATATTAGTCACTTTATTCTTGGAGCCTATTTCAATTATGAGACTACAAATGATTGTACCAAAGGCAGGGCCAAGTGATCCAAAAAAACTATGATGGATGGATCACATAGTGTGAGTTACATGAGGTAGGGTAGAGAAATATTATGGACCTAGATCGGTACGATGTTGGAGAGAGTAGATTTTACATATTGAGGACTTCCCCTATGATGGGACTAATTTTCGACATGACTCAGAGCTCACACTCCCCCCTGGAGAATAGTGGGGACTACCTGGTAAGACTTGTGAAAAATGTTTTTGGAATTTTCAAATTTTATAATGTTTTTGGTCTTTTAAATATGTAATTTTTTTTTGGTGATGTAGTACAACTAACCAATTTTTTTTACTAACATAAATGTGGGACTGACATGGCCTACTAGATAGGGTTGAGCTTGTCATTGTAGCAGTGATGAGGAGTCATTTGAAGGAGAGGGGGTGATGTTGAATAATTCCATGAGGTGTGGAAGAACCTTGAGGGATTGACCATGGGGGTGCCCCTAATTCACATGGAGGACATCCCACCANTTTGTTGGCACAAATTGGTACAGGTTTACAGTGGTATATCTCACAGTGACAATGTGGAAGTGGTTTCATCATCTATTTGGAATTTAAATTTAGGGTGACATGATGGGGAAAGGAAAGGGGGTTGTATCCTCCTTCCAGTTGGAGCCAAAGAATTAGGCAGTTGGATATTCCTTTAGGTTGGAGCTTGAGAACTAGGTGGTTGTAGCCACCTTCTGGGTGGATCCTGAGAACCTAGGGGGTTGTATCCTCCTTCTGGTTGAAGTTAGAGAATAAAGGAGTTGTAGCTTCCTTCGGGTTGGAGCCTGAAAATAGGGGGTTAGAGCCTCCTTCCAATTGTAGCTGGAGAATTGGGAAGTTGGTGCTTCCTATGAATGAATTCTTGATATATATAATAAAACATTATGTGGTTTTCTCCCATTTGGGTTTCCACATAAACACTGGTGTACTTTGTTCTTGATGTGATGTTGCTTATGTTTACATGATTATGATATATTTATTGGATGCATCCAAAGATGATACATTGATGATATACTGCTAAACAATAATGGTAAAGATAAATAATATATACTATGGTTAAAAGTGGAATAATTGTTCATTATTGATTCACCCCCCCCTCTCAGTAATCCAACAGAGGATTAAAATATTTTAATTAATTGTTGAGTTTAGAAAGGGCTCCTAAAATCAATCATTGGACTCCTATATAAAGGAGAGATTTCATTGTGACATTAGATCATCATTGTGGAAGAATGGAGTTCGAATAAGTGAGTTTGCACTTGTTCCTAGGAGGATTGGTGATCTCAGCAAGGGAAAGTCTGTAAGGTGGTGAATCTAGCCATAAAGAGAGAGGCGGAGAAGGATGCACATGTGGAGAAAATTTTATGTTCCATATGTGGTTTGGAGAAGGATGAAGCATGTATATATGTAGATTATAGAAGGACAATTCACGTATAGGGTATACATGATTTGCAATGGAACAAACAACATATGTCTATGGGTTACCAATTAGTGAATCATGTATCTAGTTTTATGGGCATGTGTAGATCTATACATGCTCACATGTGACATCATCAGGCCATACTGGTGATCTACATCAGATTCTTAGGAAGAGTAGATTTTCAAATATTGTTAAGTTTTTATTTTCTTGTTTGTATATTGGAGGACAAGGTTGTCCTCAGATATGGTGATTTTGAGGACTAGTTTTGTTCTCATTTTTGGTGACTTTGAGAGGATTTGTTTTGGTCCTCAAATTTGGAGAATTGGATAAAGTTATAGAGCATAAATATTGTCTCTTTTGTATTGATTATTCATCTCTGATATTTTTTTTTTCTATTGCATATGTTTTTCAATCAATAATTTCAGTGTAAAGTTGTTCAATGATAGTTAGATCACTAGGAAGAAATTTTCAGATCTGAAATTAGTCACATAGAGTTGCATGTGAAAATTGACATTGGAAACCTCACCAAAAATGATTCAACGTAGAGGGGAAGTTACCTACTATTGAGTTAGAATATATCTACTTCTTACTAGATTATCACAGAATGGAATTCTAGTGAGACTAACAAGAGGCCCCAGTGGGGCAGGTTGATCTATTATGGATTACATTGAAGAGGATTTATTCCCAAGGTCCAAAAGGATGAGTAAAAATATCCCTATCAAAGAAGTGATGGATCTTCCTTTGTGGATGATCCTATTTACCATCACTTGAGTGAAAGTATCAACAATTCCACATCTAGCTACAAAAGGTCATATTCAATATGCTTTTCCATGTTTAGAGCCAACATTATTTGATTGGTGCTCTAGGTTTCATACCAATATGAAGGATCAATTGATGTGATGAAAGATTAGGGAACAAAAGTATTTTGGCTATGGAAACATCTTAGTCACTTTCTTCTTGGAGCCTATTTCAATTATGAGACTACAAATGATTGTACCAAAGGCGGGGCCAAGTGATCCAAAAAAACTGTGATGGATGGATCACATGGTGTGAGTTACATGAGGTAGGGTAGAGAAATATTATGGACCTAGATGGGTACGATGTTGGAGAGAGTAAATTGTACATATTGAGGACTTCCCCTATGATGGGACTAATTTTTGACATGACTCAGAGCTCACACTCCCCCCTGGAGAATAGTGGGGACTACCTGGTAAGACTTGTGAAAATTGTTTTTGGCATTTTCAAATTTTATAATGTTTTTGGTCTTTTAAATATGTAATTTTGTTTTGGTGATGTAGTACAACTAACCAATTTTTTTACTAACATAAATGTGGGACTGACATGGCCTACTATATAGGGTTGGGCTTGTCATTGTAGCAGTGATGAGGAGTCATTTGAAGGAGAGGGAATGATGTTGAATAATTCCATGAGGTGTGGAAGAACCTTGAGGGATTGACCATGGGGGTGCCCCTAATTCACATGGAGGACATCCCACCACAGATAAAATTCCATATTGTGGTTGTGTCTCTCCCATTCCTTCAGTTTATTAGGAAAGTGACATGGGAAGTGGTGTGCTACCATGACACTCATGGGGCTCTTAATGACTAGAGATCAAATTACCTAGTATTGTATTATATTATATAGGATTAGTCGGTTGGAATGTATTGTGTCAATATGGGCCATGGAGCCTGATTTTGTATACTACACCATTTTTGGAAAGATGTAATCACACACACACACACACACACAGATATGTGTGTGTGTGTGTGTGTGTGTGTGTGTGTGAATGTATTGGATTTTACTTATGGTTATATACTTATGTGAATGGTACCCATGTTTATGTACACACATGCTTTGTGAATGCTTAATCAATGTGAAAAATTCCATTCTAACCAATATTTATCTAGTGAATTAGCCAATGCATTAGAACCTATTGGAATATGACGATAACAAATGAAATCAAAGTACCTCTTAAGAAGATGAACCCGCAAATACTTGCAAAGAAACACAAGACTTCAAACAAGATATGTGTGATTCAACTAAGATACCACTAGCTAGGAGTCTAACTTAACAACTAACCAGTGAATTCCAAGAGCAAGAGCCTTGGACAAGAGATCCATGACCAAACTATACTCCACAATGTTATTGGTTGCAAGACCAAAGTAAATTCCCACTGAAGTCACCAGTTCATCGGTGGGAAATAAAATCACCCAAGTAGTGGAAGCGATGTTCTGGGTACTACAAATGGAATCGTTAGAAAATCCTACTTACATAGAGGTGGATGATGACATATAAAAATAAAAGCATGAAGCATGATAAGCATCAAATAAAGAAAAACTACACATATAAAAGGAAAATCACACCACTCCAAAACTAAAAATACATTATGTACAAAGAATAATGTAGCTAGATGGCCTAAGCATAATAATTTTTAAGGTAGATCCCATTGTGAGGCTCTAATAGGATTCTCATCTTAATCAACCAACTCATAGGCCCCTTTATGCAAGACACATTTAACAATGTAAGGACCATTCCAAAGTGGTTCAAAATTACTTGTGCCTAATGTATCGTGGTCCCAGTCATAGACCAAAACCAAATCACCCTTCGAAAAGACATGATGTCAAATCGATTTTTCATATTGGGATTTTACACACTTATTATAAGTCTCTTTGGCCAATGTAGCATCTTGACATTGTTCATCAAGTTGGGCCAAATAAAAAATATTTTCTTCCTCACCAGAAGTATCAGGAAAGAGTTCTATGGCTAGCTTCAAAGATGGGATTTCACATGCAATCGATAAGACTTCCTTCGGACCATATACAAGTTGGAACAGTGTAAGCCCAATAGTAGTCTTGGTTGAGGTTCCATAGACCCATATTTCCAAAAATAGCATAAGGTTCCAGTTAGTATTGTGTTTCCCTATAATCCTTTAGATCATGGTTTTCAGGACATGATTGATGGCTTCAACTTTTCCATTGGCCTGAGGATAATAGGGCATTGAGTTTTCATGATGAATGTTAAGCCCTAGAAAAATCCCCATGTTAAGCATAAAACCCCATATTAAGCCCTAGATATTGAATTATTACATTTTTTATGTTATATTTGTATGTAGTATAGAACCCTTCATTGTACCCTTTCATTATAATTGTACCCCTTTTATCTCATATATATATATACACCAAGGCAACATAGTCTTGGGATAATCTTATCTCATTTCATCTTATATTCTGAATTGCATATATTGTAAAAGGAGGTTCCCCCCTTGAAGTGGATTGTATTCATTGATTTTTTATCATTTTTAAGGCATTGGATCATAACATTTGGTATCAAGAGCATCGATCCTAGGGTTTTTCTACTTCAAGCAGGTCATCTTGACATTTTTGTTGTAAATTTTTTTATGGGATGCTTCAAACAATTAACTCCATAGTTTAATTAGGATACATATCAAAGTAACTCTGGTAAATATTTCATGTTTTGGGTCATTATAATTGTGGAGATATAGCCTATGTAATATAAGGTTTTTGACTCATCAAGAATTCAATTTTAAACAAGTCATCTTGGTATTTTCTCTATAAACAACGTTCTAGTTGGTTTCAAATAGTGAATTCTTTTGAAGACTTAGGAGACATGTCATAATATAGGTTGTAAAAATTTTAGTTTTTGGTTAACTATAATTTAAAATATATAGTCCATGAAATATAAGGTTTGTGACTAATCTTTAAATCAATTATGTTGGCATTTTCGTTGTAGTGTTTTTCAATGAAGTTTCAGAATCTGAAATTTTCAGAGTCCTGAGTTGACATACTAAAGTACATGTGGAAAAGTTTTCAAAATTTGAATCATTATATTTTATGATATATTTCTTTTGCAATTTAGTGTTTTTGCACAAGTTATTTTCTAGATATTTTATGAATTTTTTCCATGGTTAACAAGCTCATTTAAAAAAAAAATAGAGATGTGTGTTGATTAAGGTTGGTTGTCATTGATATCAACCCTTGAAGAAAGCCTCGTAGCACAAAGGTTTGGGTAATGGACCCAATATTGTTTGATATAAATATGACTCATTATTGTTTTTTCATGGTTAATAAGAATTAAATATGGATGAACTCCAAAGTGGTCCCCTTATGGTGAAAGCCCTCACGGGAAGACGCTTTGCAGAGTAAGAGAACCCATGCTTAATTGTGGAATAATGACATGACGGACAATGAATTTGTCAGGGAAAATATCCTAGATGGATAGTTCTTTTCATTCCATTTTCAGTGGTATGTGGAATGTAACATAACTCCTCATGGTTAGAGAGTTATTGCCATGAGAAGTTGGAGACCCCAGGTTTGGGTAATGGACCCAAGTTTGTTTGATGGGTAACAGTATCAGTTATGATATATTTTTAGATAATACTATTCTATATGGATAGTACATGTCATGCCATTTCTTGTGGTATTTGGAACGTCACATAACTCCTCACGGTTTGAGAGTTATGGCCTTACGAAGTTGGAGGACCCTCATATGTCATCTAGAAGCCCAAAAAGGTCAAAGTAGTCAAAGTGGTTTAAGAGANGTTTTTAAGGAAGCTACTTGGAGAGTATAAATAAGAGGCAAGGCTCTCTCATTTAACACACACTTGAGCATATTGAATATCTATAGGTGTCTGAGGTAACCAAGGATATCTAAACTGAAATTCTGAGTGAAGGTGAATAAAAGAAGGCCGAAATGCAAGGAAGGATAAATTATTTTGATGGTGCTTTCTAAGGTATGTTATTTACAGGTCATATCACCATTTTCACTATAAATTTTTTTATATAATGATTCAGACCGTGAAATTGATATTCCATTGAGAAACCACATCCAATTATCTTTGGTAAAAAATTCATTTTGTGGGTCATTGTATTTTGGGAGTTACACTCTGTGGAAAATAGGGTTTGTGGCTAGTCCTGAAACTAGTCAAAAACAGGTGTTTTGAGTAAAAACGTCGTAACGTCTTCATAACAGATCCAAATTTAGTGAGACCAAATGTGTTGGTTAGGGTATAGTATTTAGTATTCTTTTTAACAGTTTCATCTCAATTCAGCAAACATTCTGTGTAGGGCACACTCTACAAGGTCGCTCTCTAGAATAAGCCAGAATTCATAAAGGTATGCCATTTTTGCTATAACTCCTTTTCTGAGAGGTTTCAAGTAGTGACACTTGGAGTAATTGCATACAACACACTGAATAACATTGTATATCATTTTTATATCTTTATACATTATAGGTACAAAGTTATGATTGCTTCAAGTTAGGGTTGTTGACTAATCCAAAACTAGGCATGTGAGACTAAAGAAAAGTTTGATGAAAATGATAGTCTCTCGTTGTTAAAGTTAAGGAAGGTTTGCAGGAATGTGATCATATACAAAAGGTATATTACAAATCTACAAATCATATTTGGATGATGAAATTGATGAGGGATTTTGGTTGACTTACATGTTGAGTACATGGTTGAGACAAGTAGTTGATGAGTTGGCACATACATGAGGTGTATAGTTGATGATGTTGGTTGATGAGTAGTTGACACATGATTGGNCACATCTAGCTACAAAAGGTCATATTCAATATGCTTTTCCATGTTTAGAGCCAACATTATTTGATTGGTGCTCTAGGTTTCATACCAATATGAAGGATCAATTGATGTGATGAAAGATTAGGGAACAAAAGTATTTTGGCTATGGAAACATCTTAGTCACTTTCTTCTTGGAGCCTATTTCAATTATGAGACTACAAATGATTGTACCAAAGGCGGGGCCAAGTGATCCAAAAAAACTGTGATGGATGGATCACATGGTGTGAGTTACATGAGGTAGGGTAGAGAAATATTATGGACCTAGATGGGTACGATGTTGGAGAGAGTAAATTGTACATATTGAGGACTTCCCCTATGATGGGACTAATTTTTGACATGACTCAGAGCTCACACTCCCCCCTGGAGAATAGTGGGGACTACCTGGTAAGACTTGTGAAAATTGTTTTTGGCATTTTCAAATTTTATAATGTTTTTGGTCTTTTAAATATGTAATTTTGTTTTGGTGATGTAGTACAACTAACCAATTTTTTTACTAACATAAATGTGGGACTGACATGGCCTACTATATAGGGTTGGGCTTGTCATTGTAGCAGTGATGAGGAGTCATTTGAAGGAGAGGGAATGATGTTGAATAATTCCATGAGGTGTGGAAGAACCTTGAGGGATTGACCATGGGGGTGCCCCTAATTCACATGGAGGACATCCCACCACAGATAAAATTCCATATTGTGGTTGTGTCTCTCCCATTCCTTCAGTTTATTAGGAAAGTGACATGGGAAGTGGTGTGCTACCATGACACTCATGGGGCTCTTAATGACTAGAGATCAAATTACCTAGTATTGTATTATATTATATAGGATTAGTCGGTTGGAATGTATTGTGTCAATATGGGCCATGGAGCCTGATTTTGTATACTACACCATTTTTGGAAAGATGTAATCACACACACACACACACACACAGATATGTGTGTGTGTGTGTGTGTGTGTGTGTGTGTGAATGTATTGGATTTTACTTATGGTTATATACTTATGTGAATGGTACCCATGTTTATGTACACACATGCTTTGTGAATGCTTAATCAATGTGAAAAATTCCATTCTAACCAATATTTATCTAGTGAATTAGCCAATGCATTAGAACCTATTGGAATATGACGATAACAAATGAAATCAAAGTACCTCTTAAGAAGATGAACCCGCAAATACTTGCAAAGAAACACAAGACTTCAAACAAGATATGTGTGATTCAACTAAGATACCACTAGCTAGGAGTCTAACTTAACAACTAACCAGTGAATTCCAAGAGCAAGAGCCTTGGACAAGAGATCCATGACCAAACTATACTCCAAAATGTTATTGGTTGCAAGACCAAAGTAAATTCCCACTGAAGTCACCAGTTCGTCGATGGGAGATAAAATCACCCAAGCAGTGGAAGCGATGTTCTGGGTACTACAAATGGCATCGTTAGAAAATCCTACTTACATAGAGGTGGACGATGACATCTAAAAATAAAAGCATGAAGCATGATAAGCATCAAATAAAGAAAAACTACACATATAAAAGGAAAATCACACCACTCCAAAACTAAAAATACATTATGTACAAAGCATCATGTAGCTAGATTTCTAAAGCATAATAATTTTTAAGGTAGATCCCATTGTGAGGCTCTGATAGGATTCTCATCTTAATCAACCAACTCATAGGCCCCTTTATGAAAGACACATTTAACAATGTAAGGACCATTCCAAAGTGGTTCAAAATTACTTGTGCCTAATGTATCGTGGTCCCAGTCATAGACCAAAACCAAATCACCCTTTGAAAAGACATGATGTCAAATCGATTTTTCATATTGGGATTTTACACGCTTATTATAAGTCTCTTTTGCCAATGTAGCATCTTGACATTGTTCATCAAGTTGGGCCAAATACAAAATATTTTCTTCCTCAACAGAAGTATCAGGAAAGAGTTCTATGGCTAGCTTCAAAGATGGGATTTCGCATTCAATCGATAAGACTTCCTCTGGACCATATACAAGATGGAACAGTGTAAACCCAATAGTAGTCTTGGTTGAGGTTCGATAGACCCATATTTCCAAAAATAGCATAAGGTTCCAGTTAGTATTGTGTTTCCCTATAATCCTTTAGATCATGGTTTTCAGGACATGATTGATGGCTTCAACTTTGCCATTGGCCTGAGGATAATAGGGCATTGAGTTCTCATGACGAATGTTAAGCCCTAGAAAAATCCCCATGTTAAGTATAAAACCCCATATTAAGCCCTAGATATTGAATTATTACATTTTTTATGTTATATTTGTATGTAGTATAGAACCCTTCATTGTACCCTTTCATTATAATTGTACCCCTTTTCTCATTCTTATATATATATATATACACACCAAGGCGACATAGTCTTAGGATCATCTTATCTCATTTCATCTTATCTTTTGAATTGCATATATTGTAAAAGGAGGTTCCCCCCTTGAAGTGGATTGTATTCATTGAATTTTTATCATTTTTAAGGCATTGGATCATAACATTTGGTATCAAGAGCATCGATCCTAGGGTTTTTCTACTTCAAGCAAGTCATCTTGACATTTTTGCTGTAAATTTTTTTATGGGATGCTTCAAACAATTAACTCCATAGTTTAATTAGGATACATATCAAAGTAACTCTAGTAAATATTTCATGTTTTGGGTCATTATAATTGTGGAGATATAGCCTATGTAAGATAAGGTTTTTGACTCATCGTGAATTCAATTTTAAACAAGTCATCTTGGTATTTTCTCTATAAAAAACTTTCTAGTTGGTTTCAAATAGTGAATTCTTTTGAAGACTTAGGAGACATGTCATAATATATGTTGTCAAAATTTTAGTTTTTGGTTCACTATAATTTAAAATATATAGTCCATGAAATATAAGGTTTGTGACTAATCTTTAAATCAATTATGTTGGCATTTTCATTGTAGTGTTTTTCAATGAAGTTTCAGAATCTGAAATTTTCAGAGTCTTGAGTTGACATACTAAAGTACATGTGGAAAAGTTTTCAAAATTTGAATCATTATATTTTATGATATATTTCTTTTGGAAGTTAGTGTTTTTGCACAAGTTATTTTCTAGATATTTTATGAGTTTTTTCCATGGTTAACAAGCTCATTTAAAAAAAAAAAAATAGAGATGTGTGTTGATTAAGGTTGGTTGTCATTGATGTCAACCCTTGAAGAAAGCCCCGTAGCACAAAGGTTTGGGTAATGGACCCAATATTGTTTGATGTAAATATGACTAATTATTGTTTTTCATGGTTAATAAGAATTAAATATGGATGAACTCCAAAGTGGTCCCCTTATGGTGAAATCCCTCACGGGAAGACACTTTGCGGAGTAAGAGAACCCATGATTAATAGTGGAATAATGAGATGAAGGACAATGAATTTGTCAGGGAAAATATCCTAGATGGATAGTTCTTTTCATTCCATTTCCAGTGGTATGTGGAATGTAACATAACTCCTCATGGTTAGAGAGTTATTGCCATGAGAAGTTGGAGACCCCAGGTTTGGGTAATGGACCCAAGTTTGTTTGATGGGTAATGGTATCAGTTATGATATATTTTTAGATAATATTATTCTATATGGATAGTACATGTCATTCCATTTCTTGTTGTATTTGAAACGTCACATAACTCCTCACGGTTTGACAGTTATGGCCTTACAAAGTTGGAGGACCCTCATATGTCATCTAGAAGCCCAAAAAGGTCAAAGTAGTCAAAGTGGTTTAAGAGATTTTTAAGGGATAAATAATAAAATGAAGTGATGAGTGTATTATAATTCAAATTTAATACAAAATAAATTGTTTCAATAATAATTTTAATGGAGAAATTATAAGTGGGTTAACCCTAAAATAAGGAAAGTCGGCCAAGTGACCTAGAAGATGTTTTTAAGGAAGCTACTTGGAGAGTATAAATAAGAGGCAAGGCTCTCTCATTTAACACACACTTGAGCATATTGAATATCTATAGGTGTCTGAGGTAACCAAGGATATCTAAACCGAAATTCTGAGTGAAGGTGAATAAAAGAAGGCCGAAATGCAAGGAAGGCTAAATTATTTTGATGGTGCTTTCTAAGGTATGTTATTTACAGGTCATATCACCATTTTCTCTATAATTTTTTTTCTTTAATGATTCAGATCGTGAAATTTCTATTCCATTGAGAAACCACATCCAAGTATCTTTGGTAAAAAATTCATCTTGTGGGTCATTGTATTTTGGGATTTACACTCCGTGGAAAATAGGGTTTGTGGCTAGTCCTGAAACTAGTCAAAAATAGGTGTTTCGAGTAAAAACGTCGTAACGTCTTCATAACAGATCCAAATTCAGTGAGACCAAATGTTTTGGTTAGGGTATAGTATTTAGTATTATTTTTAACAGTTTCATCTCAATTCAGAAAACATTTCGTGTAGGGCACGCTCTACAAGGTCGCTCTCTAGAATAAGCCAAAATTCAACAAGGTATGCCATTTTTGCGATAACTCCTTTTATGAGAGGTTTCAAGTAGTGACACTTGGAGTAATTGCATAAAACACACTGAATAACATTGTGTATCATTTTTATATCTTTATACATTATAGTTACAAAGTTATGATTACTTCAAGTTAGGGTTGTTGACTAATCCAAAACTAGGCATGTGAGACTAAAGAAAAGTTTGATGAAAATGCTAGTCTCTTGTTGTTAAAGTTAAGGAAGATTTGGAGGAATGTGATCATATACAAAAGGTATATTACAAATCTACAAATCATATTTGGATGATGAAATTGATGAGGGATTTTGGTTGAGTTACATGTTGACTACATGATTGAGACAAGTAGTTGATGAGTTGGCACATACATGAGGTGTATAGTTGATGATGTTGGTTGATGAGTAGTTGACACATGATTGGTACATACTTGGTACATGTTTGGATGTACTTGTTTATGGTACAGGTTGATTACAGGTTGGTGCATGGTTGATGCACTTGTTTATGGTACAGGCTGATTACAAGTTAAGGTACAGGTTGATGCATGGTTGATGCATGGTTCAGATTTATTGGAACAGATTTACAATGGTATATCTCACAGTGATAGTGTGACAGTGGTTCCATCATTCTACTTCTACTTCAGGGTGGCAGGATGGGGCAAGGATAGGTTGTTATAGCCACCTTTTGGTTGTAGCCCGAGAACATAGGGGGTTGTAGCCTCCTTCTGGTTGTAGCCAGAGAATTGGGTAGTTGAAGCTTCCCTCAGGTTGTAGCCTAAGAAACTAGGGGGTTAGAGCCTCCTTCCATTTGTAGCTGGAAAACAAACAAAGTTGGTGCTTCCAATGAATGTAATTCTTCAAGACATATAAGAAAAAGCATTATGTGGTTTTCTCCCGATTTGGGTTTGCACATAAAACATTGGTGTACTGTGTATGTATGTGATTGTTTATTTCTTACTGATCATTATTGGATAATAATTCTGCATTGATTGATTCACCCCCCCTCTCAGTAATCCCCCCCTCTCAGGATTATAATTATGCTATTATTGATTCACCCCCCCTCTCAATAATCCAACAATTGGTATCAGAGCAGGTTCCTTCAAAAATCAGTTTAACCACTGAAAGGTAGATCATGGAGAGTACCAACTCGTATAAAAATTGAATACCACAGTTTGATGGAAATAAGTATGTTTTTTGGAGCATAAGGATGAAGACATATATACAGGCATAGGTGTTCATGTTCAAATGGTCACCAGGTGAGCAAATAGAGAGCGCTTGCATACCCTGTTGGGTCTAGCAGGGCAGAACAACTGTGGAGCATAGGGTTAGAGGAAACAAAAAGAACTACAAGCTAATATCAACTGAAAACAAATCAAAACTGTGAAAAGAAACAACAAACATCAAACACAAAACACAGGTGTCACCAATGGTTTCAGGCTGGTGTATTAATGAAACCAGAGCACGTTGAAGGAAGAGACCAGAGGTTCCTTCTCCCCCCAACGGAAGGATCTTTGGGGCCCTCACACAGTTTGCTTTCCTTACAAATGAGAAGAACTGAGCATAGCAGTGAAAGAAATCTCGGTGATGCAGCTGATGGGTTGTTGTTAAAGGATGAGCCCTTAACCATCTGAACAGCATAACAGTGCTTAGAATTCCTTGCCAAAACAGTGTATCCTCACGGCTTTTTATAGCAGCTCCTCGGGCGGTCACGTAACCTTCTCAAAGTGTGAATAGGGACCCTTTTAGGGTTTCTTTAGGTCATTAACTCACCGACTTTGCGGATCCGGCTCTGATTTGAGGGTCAAATCAAATTGGGAGCCGGTCCATAAGCGGTTGGGAGGACGACCTATTCAATTAATGCGTCGTTTTAGCACATGCGTGGGTTTTTGTGTTGACATCCGCGCGTCGAGCGCGCATGCGTGAATAACACGTTTTTGTCATGCGCATGCGCACGCGCACCAAACTGCTGTAAAGCGCCCTTCAATTTTTGGTTACTTTGTATAGTTTTTGGCCCTTCTGGAGTGCTGTGAAATTAATTCAGTGCCATGAATGACT
>JZKD02S1943903.1:378330-388944 GCA_000966675.3 Picea glauca | reverse complement strand
TAGAAGCCTTCGAAGAGGCTACTCAGATTGAAAAAGACATACTTAGCCTTAAGGACTCTTCTAGCAATGAAACTGAGACTGTTTCTTCTTCCAAAAAGAAGATTGAAATTCTCCCAAGACCTACTCAAAGCAAAACACAACCTGAAAACTCTGATTTGGAAAATTTAACCAAAGTGTTACAAAAATTGTCTAATCAAGTTATAGATTTAAAAAGGTCCACTGAAGAAGCTTCCTCGAGTAAAGGACCCTACAAACCCCCTTTCTGAAAGCCTTTTCCTACCAACCGGCCTAATCCAAACCCCGAAGGCTTGAACCTAGAAATTTTGCAATGCATTCTTCAGACAATTCTAGAAGCCCAAGATAACTTGATGCCTCCTGAAATCCCTCAGGAGGAAGTCGAGTAGGAAACAGTTCAAGAAGAAGAGTCTTCTCCAAACATCTTTGGACACTTCTCGGATAGTATCTTTCAAGTTAACTTCGAGAATGTTCACCCTTACAACACTAGGAGTAAGACAACAAACAAACCTCCTGCCGAGAACACTACAACTTCACCTCCAAATCCATCTAAATCAGCAGAGACTAAACAGAGTAATGTCAACCCTAAATTAGATTATGATGTTGTTGAAGATCTTAAAAAATTAAGGGCTAACATTTCTATTTATGAGTTGTTGAAGTTTCCATTTTTGTTACAGAAGATGTTGCAAAATATTTCAGAAAATGGCAAGAATGGTAATACAAATGGTAACAAGGTTGTGCAAGTTCCGCAGAAGACTTCCACTAAAAATAATCCTGATCCTCAAGATAAAGGAAGCTTTCCTGTGACTCCTGTAAATAATGTAAATAATATAAATAATGTAGATAAAGTAGCATTAGAAACTGCGAGTAAGAAACCACAAGCTACTACTCTAAGTACTCGCAAGAATGTACCTCTTTTTATTTTAACTTTCGAAATCTTCAACAGAAATGTGCATAATTGTATGGTTGACTCAGGAGCATCATCGAATGTGATGACTTGGTCTGTCTGCCAAAAGATTAATGCTGAAGTGGAACCATCTTCTTTGAAAATTATACAACTTGATCGAACAGATGTAAATGTTATAGGCGAACTAAAAAATGTATTGATTAGATTATCGTCTAACCCAAAGGTTCATCAGGTTATTGATATAATTGTGGTGGATATTCCGTAAGTGTATGGTCTGTTTTTTAGCAGGGACTGGTCAGAGCAGCTACATGGTTACTTCGCAACCGACTGGTCTCACTTATGGCTTCCAGAGAACGGTAAGCCCAACAAGATCAGGGTGAATCGTGAGCGCTACCTTAAGTTCACGGTCATGGATTTGAACGACCCAAATGAACCATACACACCTCCTGCTGATTCACCTGAAGTCCAAGGGATGGACACCTTCTTCGAAAATTTCATGGCTGAAGTTTCACCTATCAACACTCCACAACAACAGTCTGAGATCATAGCGTATGTACAACCAACAGCTTCTATACAACAGTCCCATGAGCCCGATAGAAATCAAATTTGGTCTCTATATTTCGACGGTTCCAAGTCTAAAGAAGGAGCTGGTGCAAGCTGCATCATTATCGATCCGGCAGGTAATAAGACATTAATGGCTTGTAGAATATAATTTGAATGTACAAACAATATCGCAGAATATGAGGCTTTACTGCAAGGTCTCAAAAAAGCCTCGGACATGGACATTCAAAATCTGGTTGTATTCGGCGACTCTGAAATAGTGGTTAGACAGGTAAGAGACTCTATACACTGTCTTTCCCTGCATCTCAAAAGTTACCAGTCTGAGGTATGGAGTTTAATGAACAAATTTTCTTCTTTTAATATAAATTCCAATCCTAGATTACATAATGTTGAAGCAGATCTACTAGCTAATGTAGCCTCTAAACTTCTTCCTGCAGAAGGCTTATCCCCAAACACATTCTCTGTGGAGCTATTGTTTCGACCATCTGTTCCTGACAATATCACAAACTGGAGAGTATTTGACGATGACCAGCACATGGAAGAAACCTTTCAAGGCACAGTAATAGATGAACAAATGCACGACGACAATTTGCACGACTTTACGGTAATACCTAATCCGAAATCTCCTGAAGCTCTATCAGACATGGTAAATTTCATACCCAAATCTATTGTTAGATTAGAAAAGTTTTACGATTTTGAAGATAAATTTAAAAAGACGGTCAATTGAAAAACCAATAGTTCCTCATTGTCTTATGAAAAAGTCAATTTAGGGACTAGTGAAAATCTTCAGTGTATCAACTTAGGCTTGGGATGTTCTAGACAAGAAAAAGATGCTTTTGTTAAATTATTTAAAGAATTCAAGGATGTCTTTGCATGGACTTACAATGATCTTAAAACATTCGATCCTAATATTATACAGCATGTCATCCCGATGAAGCCCCAAACCTTACCCTTCCAACAAAAATTGAGGAAAATGCATCCTAAACTAGAACCGACCGTTCAAAAATAATTGAATAAACTCCTAAGTGCTAAAATAATTTTTCCTGTTAGACACACTCAATGGGTATCTAACCTGGTCCCAGTTCGAAAGAAAAACGGGGAAATTTGACTTTGTGTCGATTTCCGAAACCTCAACCAAGCGTCTGACAAAGATAATTATCCTGTCCCTCCCATGGAACAGATCTTACAACAAGTATCTGGTTCCGAGAGGCTATCTTTATTAGATGGTTTCTCTGGATACAACCAAGTCTTGATGTCTCCGCCAGACCAACTAAAAACTACCTTCCGTACCCCGTGGGGCACTTATGCTTATCACAAAATGCCCTTTGGATTGATTAATGTTGGTGCTACCTTTTAGAGAGCAATGGACATTTCTTTTCAAGGCTTAATCAATCACTCCGTAGTAATTTACTTAGATGATGTGACCATTTATTCTAAAAACAAAGACGATCATCTAGCTCACTTACAAGTCGTTCTGCTACGATGTCGTAAATACGACATTTATTTGAACCCCAAGAAGTCCATCTTTGTAGTAGAACAGGGTAAGCTCCTAGGATCCATTGTGTCTAGTGATGGAATGATTATCGACCCCAAGAGGACTCAAGTCATTGCTAAACTTCCCCCACCTACATCCAAAAAATCCATGCAGTCTTTCCTAGGCTAGATTAATTTCGTGAGAAGATTTGTCCCCAGTTTCTCCGAAATGGTCAGGCCTCTCCAGAACCTGATTAAGAAAGACACCCAATATCACTGGGGATCCACAGAAAACCAAAATTTTAATGCCATAAAGAAGGCCATAATAGACGCTCCATCTCTCATGAGCCCTGATTTCTCTCAAGATTTTACACTTTATACTTTTGCCTCTGATCGTTCCTATGCCGCAGTCCTAACTCAGAAGAATTTCGAGAACAACGAAGTACCCATTGCCTTTATGAGCTCGGCTTTCAAAGGTGCTGAACTTAACTACCCAGCGGTCGATCGACAAGTCTATGTTGTTTTCAAAGAAGTTAAGCACTTCCAGTCCTATCTTTTGAAGTCAAGGACGAAGGTCATTGTCCCCTACCTTGCCGTAAGGAACTTGTTAGTGCAAAAGGAGTTACGGGAGAAAAGAGCCAACTGGGTCACCTCCTTGTAGGAGTATGACTTAGAGATCACCCCAACACATATCGTGAGTGGCCAAGGATTGTGTAAGTTAGTTGTTGATTTAGAAATAGAACAACGAGAAGATAGTGATACGTTAAACCTAGAACAACGCGATCAAAGTTTGATTTGTTGCACACAAAACCTCGTAAGTCCTTGGTACGACGATATCAGATATTGTCTTGAACATGGATCAACACCTCATCACCTTGAACCCACCAAGAGAAGAGCGTTGAGACTAAAGTCCGCCTCCTTTCATCTAGTTAACGGGATACTGTTTCGTCAGAATTTTGACGGCGTACTGATGTGCTGCCTTGAAAAAGACGAAGCATAAAAAGTTTTGCTTGAGTTGCATGCAGGAGAAGGTGGTGGTCACTTCGGTGGCGATACCACTGCTCATAAGGTTTTAAGAGCCGGTTACTACTAGCCTACGCTTTTTAGGGATTCCCATGCCTTGTGTCGTAAATGCATCATCTGTCAGAAAGCATCAGGGCGACTGCAAAAACCAGCCTTCCCCTTGCAAACCGTTTCAGTAGATTCTCCTTTCCAGCAATGGGGCCTTGATATCATAGGTCCTATTAACCCTCCCTCTTCACAACAATAGAAGTATATTGTGACAGCCACAAATTACTTTACTCGATGGTACGAATCCATTGCGCTAAGAACTGTTAACACAAGTCAGGTGATTGCTTTTCTAAACTCGAATATTATCACTCATTTCGATATCCCTGATTGTCTAGTCCTTGATAACGCTTCATACTTTTCTTCTCTTGAGATGAGTGAGTTCGCTTTGGATAAAGGAATAAATTTGAAGTATTCTGCTAGTTACTACCCCCAGGGTAACGGCTTAGCAGAATCAACAAACAAGAACTTGATCAAAATTATCAAGAGAACCGTGGCCAAAAATCACAAGAACTGGCACAATGCACTGCTGAATGCACTGTGGGCTGACAGGGTAACACCCAAAGCCGCTATAGGTAACTCCCCCTTTTTTCTCGTTTATGGCATAGAAGCCATTCTGCCACCTCACATTCTTCTTCCTTCGCTTCAATTGTCACAAAAGGTCCAAGAAGAAGATTGTCCCCCTTTAGAAAGCCACATTAACGCTTTGATGAAGTTAGAAGAAGTAAGAACTCAAGATAAGCGTAAGTTAGATCAACATCAACAATTAATTAAAAGTTGGTTTGATTCTAATTTTGCTCCTGATAGGAATTTTGAAGTAGGCGATCTCGTTTTGAAGTGGGACAAACCACACGAAGGAAAGGGTGAGCACACCAAGTTTCAAAACTTATGGCTTGAGCCATTTTTAATTGCTGAAAAGTTGGGTCCTAGTTCCTTTCAATTATAGAATCTTGAAGGGCAGCTTGACACCTATCCGGTGAATGGCCAAGCCCTGAAAAGATACTTTGCTTGATAATTACTCGTGTATATTATGTAAATATTTCTTTTGTTTTCAATTTTCGTTTCCTTTCTATTTTGTTTTTGATTTGAATTGATCAGTTTTTTTTGTGTTTTTGAAAATATGCATACCTGTGCACTGAGCCATTCAGACAAAGACCATAGAAAAATTTCTTCACTAAAATAACTTCTGAAAGATTGTACGAACATCGGTGATATATTTCTGAAACTGATAATTATGTTGGAAAATCTTGTTGTTTGAAAGAAGTTTACTGATTTCAATCTCTGAGTAAAGTTTGTCATGATCATCTATTATCTTTTTACGCTGTCCCTTTTCCGTAAAGGAATGACTCAAAAGATGTATCCCTATCATATGAAGTTGTTTTTATAAATAAAACATTTATGGAGCTGAATAAGGGACAGTGTTAAAAAATTCTGATAAGTTCTAAAAAATATGTTAAAATATCAGAATTTTCAGCGTCACCCCGCTCAGCTATATATCTACAAAAGAAAACAAAATAAAAATATTAATAAGAGCTGTGGGAAGTTCTTGTAAACTCGCCGAGATACTGAACAGGTCCGCTGGCAGCGGGTAAATGCATGCATGGCACCAAGACAACTTCGTCGGGGTACTGAATAGGCCTGCTGGCAGCGAAGCAATGTCGGGTACATGAAAATCTATGTAAAAAATTATGCGAAACCTCTTTAATGTCCTTTACTCTGATCTAGAACTTCTTGACAGGATAGAGATGTCATAGTGGGTTAAATGGAAACCCTGTCGAGGATATGGATGCCTGCTGGAAGCAGAGGCCATGCCAACAGTATTGAAGATTTTATCTTTAATATCGTGACTTGCTGATCTTAAGACTGTTATTAGTTTTCATCTTTTAAAACATCGTTGGAAAAGATGGTAAATGATGATGTTTGTACGATTTTCTAGTTGTTTTTGAGTTGAAATTTTCTTTGTTGTCCTAATCTGAATTTATTTCTTTTGACAGAGATAACTGCTTCTACCAGTGTGTCACCATTGTTAGTAGCCAATTCAATTTTTTCCATTGCCCTATAAGCTACCTACACCTATGTCTTCTGAACTTCAAATTTTCGTCGCATTTTTCCAAATAGACGATATTTTCATTTCTTGCGACATTTGAAAATTGGTCTCCATTTAGTTTTCACGACTGTAAGCGTGAAAACTCCTCCATCGTTATTTGAACTGTCATGATCTTTGCACTTACCTCTGGTTTATCATTAAGTGGCTAAAAGGATTTTTGAACTATGCCTATTTGCCTATTCTTACTTTGATTGCGCAACTTAATGCTATTAAACTTATGAGGCATTGAGCATATGGGTTTATACTTGATTCTATGAATTGCATAGGGGTCATGGTTTATTTTGTTTTTATATGATGTGATCCTTATTGTTGTATCTCTTGGCTTGTCGATTTTATAAATATCGATTGTCACAATGTTTTAAAACTTTGATTACATACTTATACGATGGCGCATATTTAACTTTTGGGTTTGATTCCACGTTGAATGACAATGGTTTGAAAATCTATGGTAAATTGCGCATTGGCATATTACTCACCGTTTAATTCTTTGGTTGAACGAATGATATGGTTTTGAGCTATGTTATGATTGATTGAACAGAGGACTAATTGGCGGTTTTACTTTTCCATTACCATTATGCATGGTGGTGAATAGTTCCACCACCCTCGCATGCGCACAATTAATGCTTCCCCTTTGATCGTTCGTAGTTGCAAGCCCAAATGACTCTGCTCCTGTGTGTTGGTAAATGTGACCCAAACCCTTACCATGTTCTCGCACCATGGCTCCAGTCGTGAGGGATGAACCCAATGGTAGCCAGGCTCTGTTGATGTTCGACAGTACCCACAGTGACCTTGAGGAAAATGGGTGGCTCCCGTTTATACAAAAGTTTGATGGTTTTAACCTCTGCGTTGTTAGGCAATTCTCCATTACCTTTGATGGCTGTCGAGCCAAGGTCGGCGATGTTCAATTGGAAATTGACGAGCAGTTTATCAGTCTGGCTACGGGTTTGCCTACCACTGGAAAACGATGGTCCAAGAATTGCAAAGTGGAAGAGATCCCTTGGACACTTCTCTTCCAGTCGCATAAGGTTAGTTCCTGTGATAAAGGTTTTCCCGTGACCATGCTGAAACAATGTTGGCATGATTTATTGATGATTATCAAACAGTTTATCACCTGCGAAGTTCGGTATGGGTTTGTTTTCTTACACCACCTTTGCTTGCTTATGGTTTTTATGGGGTATCAGCTCAATATGCCCTATTACTTGCATTGAAGCCTGTTTAAAATGTCAAAAAAGTACAAAAGGAACCAGGCTGATAGAAGCCTCTTTCACTATGGGCTGGTTAAAATGATTGTTGTCTGTCATTTGGGGTTACACAGAGATTTTTGGAACGATTTCCTTGCTCGCAACGATTTTCTAGATTCAAACCCTCCACAGGTTGACAAACCTATGGTGAGCGAAGACAAGACTGTACCCCCGGTACCCTACAACATCCTGTTACCTAAACCCTTGTCCAACTCACCTATCGACCTACCCGACTATGTGACAAAGGATGTCGAGACTGTTAAACCTGTGGGAAAGAATCTTAAAGCCAAACCCCCTGCAAATGCCAAAGGCAAAAAGAATGCCCGTCTAATTTCTCGGATGGCGAGGAACAAGCCAAAACCTCCTGTCAACCCTAACCCTATCGTGCTAAGTGAAGACTCCGACTCGGAAGTGGAGCATTTTTGGCCAGTGAATACCCCTATTCGGAAGGTTTGTGTGCCGAACCCTCGTTTGACTTTGTGTCGAACCTAACCCCTTGCCTACAAAATGACTCTAACTACCCTGGCATTAAGCTGCCTGATGAAGCCCCCGATCATTCATCCAAACCCTCTCCTGCTTTGTCAAAACCTATAGTGCCACCCTGTGATCAATGTAGCTCGTGGTTAGAGAGGTATTATAATGATGTGCCTATGCTACAGTCCAAAATTCATTCTTTGGAGGACCAAGTTGCACGGCTCACTAGTCAAAAGGCTAAATTGCCAGCCACTGATAAGAAACAGAGGACGACAGGTTCTATCTTGTTTAAAAATGTGGAGTCAGCTACAACGGTCATCAATTCAAAGTTGGATTAGTTTGAGTAGCCTCACTGGTATGTTCTATCACTTGTTTATATAACGAATTCAAATTCTTTGAATAGCTCTGATTACAGCTTGGATTTGCTCTGTCACATTATATGCATTATGTACATAGTTTTGTTTTGATTAGTTGAATTTCGTTTTCCTAGTTTAGCTTCGATTGGATTTTCTTCGATTCGATTGATCGTGGTATGGATTTGATTGGTTTAATTTAGCTTAAATTGGATGCTCTGCTGTCAATTGAAGTCGTTGTATCTATTCTAAACAGGAGTTGTTTCTCGTATTTTCAATTATGAACACGATCACATTTCGATTCGATTTGGTTATAATGTATACGCTCTGATTGGTAACAATTGTAATATGGTTAACTGTTATGGTTCTAGGTCCATATGACTGTCGACCAACTTGAATATAGTCTAGATTATTTTTAATATGATTCTGTTAATATACATCCGAATCGTGAATGAATCAATTCATAACGGTTATGTGAAAAACCCAGCCTGTTACTTCGTATTGGTTTACTGTTAGATCGACCCTGTTATCAGTTGGATTCATATTTGCGATGGATATTCTGTTTCAATTGGATTTGTAAAATGTGATTGGATTCATGATTTGTTTCTATATTAAATCCAGTCGTGATTTGTTTGGAATTAATGATTTCCTTCAAATCCAATCGAGCTTATATGCACATTTTACCAATTATCACTTATGTTAATTCTATCATGATTGTGGTTAAAGACGAATCAATCTGGTTATGATTTTGTATGAATTGATTTTCGTATCTATCTGAATTAATCTAACTATGGCGCGAACCGTTTGATGTCATAACAGCTATAACAATTGTAAAACGATTCTATTTCGATATGATCGTATTTCCTATTTTGGAAAAACACAATGTTGCATATGATTTGCTTGATTGCACTACTTTCGAATTGGATGTGAAAAGATTTGCAAAAACTATTTGGTTTCGATTCTGTCTACCCGACTATGATGGCATTCGAAACAGAGCATGCTTGCCTCTCTATTTGGTTATTGGATTTTGATCCTATTTGATTTGGATATGGAATAGTCTTGTTACTGTTCGACCTGATTTTATGGTAACCGTGAAACAGAGTATTCTTACCCCTGTTTCGATTGAATCACTTTTGATTTTGTTTAATTTAAATGATAAAATCATTTGAATCATTAGTGATTCGTTTTTAATGTTTGTTGAAAGAAAATTGGATTGGATTATTTTAAAGAGATCTGATTTGATTTTTATTTGATTCTGTATGCTATTTTAGACTAACTACAGAATCAGATGATTCTGTAGCTAAGTCTGTAGGATTAGATTTTTATTGTTTTGTTAATAAAATACCTTTCTAACTTGTTATTTTTGGTCTATTGTAGATGAATTCGAAATTGCAGTGGATTTGATCAGCAGTTAGGGGATATTTGAAATATTTCACTTGCATTTTAGTTTCCTAGTTTAGTTGATTTTGGGATATCTTCCCAGATTATGTAAAACAGTTTGATATTATCCACAGGGAGGTTTTACCCTGTGGAGAGACTTATATATACTTATTATTTTTGTAATAATATACATCCTCATTCGTGGGAGAACAAGGATATGGAGTTTTAATATAGACTGAGGCAGAATTTGGTGTTTTTGTTACAACTTTAGCTTCTCATTATATCAATATTTTGTTTCATGTTGTGTATATCAATTTGTATCTGGTTAATGACTACTTTAGCTATCTTAATCATTTCCAAATGATATAATTTAATCACTGTAATCCATATCGAATTTCTTCCAAGTGTTTAAAAAACATAGCAATTGCTTAATTCAGTTTGTGAATGACAGATTTCTCTTCTTCATGAGTTGAATTATTAAGTATAAGTTTTTGCACAACAGGTTTCCCTTATTGCAGAGATTTAAAAATCATAAAATTGTTATGATTTTTTTTATGTCTTGTTTGTCCTTGTAAATAACTCAAAGAGCAACACAGCCTATCGTTTACGAGAATCTTTTGGACTAACTAGTGCGAGTTTCCTTCCTTCGACCAACTTCGAAGTCATCATACACAGGACAAATTAGGAACATTTCCAGGTCAGTTTCTCATATATATGTTTAGTATATTAGATTGTTTAATTTCAGTAAATATATTAGATTGTTTAATTTCAGTAAGTTTTATTTCTTTTTCATAAAATCATAAAATCAAAAATATATCTCTAGCTGTCTTAGGGCAGAAAACACATGAGTTTTACAGATTTTATTCAAATCTACATCTTGTAGATATTGTATATTTGTGAATAAGTTGTAATTCAATTATTAATTAGATATTTAATTGTTAGAGTTAGTGTAATAGTAATTAGTAGATTGTATATAATAGTTAGAGTAGTTTATATTTAGTTTTAGTTTAATTTAGTAGTTTGTTTTAATTAGAT
>JZKD02S1943903.1:328754-352802 GCA_000966675.3 Picea glauca | reverse complement strand
AAATTATTCAGCGGACGGAAAGGGTATCCCCTCTAGGGGTTCTTCGAACACACTCCCTGTGCTCAGTCTTCAACCACTCCTCAAGTATTGAAACTTTCTGGGTTCTGGTTGTTCATGCTTGAGACAGCCTCGTCTCATTCCTCTTCTCAGACTCACCACTGAGAACTCGAATTCGACCTGCCCTCACCTGCACGACTTGAACACTCAACCCAACTCGGGGGAAACGAGAGACAAGAGCTCAACTACTTAGCCGCCTCGACGCACTCTCTGCGGAGGTTCTTCACTGCAATCGATGCAGGAATCTCACGGCCTAAGCAGAGAGACAATTGAAACTCATTCTCTCAGGTTCCTGACCTGATATGCAATCACATATGCAGCATATAACAAATACGCATAAAAGGAAGCAAGTAAACAGAAGCATAACATCAACAACACAAAAGTATCAAACACATCCATGGAAATTGAATCAGTGTTTTCCTATTAATTCAATTGACTGTACATGGAGGGTTTCTGCACCAGCTCCTTCCTCCCTTGCTCCTGTATGTATGAACGAGAATGATCCAATGAATATACATGGAGGGTGTCTATTATTCCGTTTTCCCTCTCTAACGCTAAACTGTCTAATCTACAACGAATTTTATCTACGAGCATTAAAATCAAATAAATGCCTTCCTATCTACTCTTACAACACAAGTGTGCTTTACCATGAATGCTCTCATCCAAACGACAGCGCACCAATATCCAATGCATTTCAAAAAGTGTGCGTGCTGGCTCGCTTGACGACGTGATGATGCTGCGAATGCTCTCGTGGATGCTCCTGCATCAGGAGATCTAATCTGAATCGGATCTATATCCCTCCTACCATCAACCACTTAAGGTGACCTCATTTATAGATCGTTCGAAGGCACGACTTGGCTCTTATATCCTGAAAACATTTAATTTCTTTGATTACATTTGAAAATTTGAGGGAAAAATGAGAGGGCTAGCAACTCTTCCCTCCTTGAATGCGCACCAACATATTGAATAGTTGGCGAGTGATGATTTTGAGCGATGCTCCTGCATCATATTCCATTGCTGCGAAAAATTCATGAGCTCCTGCTCATGATCTTCCCAGCTCTATTGAAATCCTCATGGATACCAAACTTTCCCCTGGATTTTTCTTCATGCTCCTTGTTGGGAACTTTAATTGTCTAATTAAATAGATAATTAAGGCGTTCAATATAAATTGTCAAACCCAAGGAAGTTTTTTTATTGCAAGATAATTGTGCACAGTTTATGCTAGATTATGGAAGCAACATTTATTCAAATTGCAGTAAGAATCATAATTGAAAGGTCGAACTTTAACAAAAGTTGTTGACACAGCTAGAGATTCTACAGAATTGAAATAACACTTGCATAAATGAAATCATGAACTAATGGGTGCATAAAAATCCTGGATGATTTATTCTAACTTTCTATTTTATTCTTGTAGAAAGAAACCTTGTGCTACTAGCTGAAAGGAGACCTACTTAACTGCAAAAAAGGAATTCACACTTTTGTTTTCAGAGATTAAATCTAATGTAGGAAAGGAAAGAAATTCTCCAGTGTTATTGAACAATTTGACTCTAATTCTCATGAGATACATATATGTGCATTAAAAAGGAAAGAACTGACTGTAACAACAAATATATGCTAGAAATGCTAAACAAATCGATTATACAAATAAAAGAAATTAATATAAACAACAAAATAGAGGGGAGTCTATGAGGAAGGTGGGCCCTTTCCCTCTCACTGAATCCACTCAAAAATAGACTACATTAGGTTAATGAAACTAAATCCACTTCTTATTAATTCGACAAAAAGGTTTAGATACAATGTTCTCTTCTTCACTCTCTGTTCACAACTAAAATTCGGTGATAATGATTACAAAGGATTTGCTATATTAAGATAGAGTTATTCAGTTGAAAACAGACTCATAACAGCTTTGAGAATTGAAGATTCTCAAGCTGTTCGTATGATATACAAATTTTGTTACATAATCTGTTAAATGATCTTCATCATCAATGGGAACCAAAATGTGTAACATCCTTGAGGATCAGTCTTCATGATTCGAATTTGCATGAGAGACCAACTTCCAGGATTGGTGGATATCTGTTGCAATAGGAGTAGCAACTTCCAACAAGGGTGCACAATTGTTGTAGTCATGTAACATCATGTAGAGTTGGCACACACCTGTAACAACCTTGTGTACCAACAACAATCTTTCTTTAAGACTTGATTGTTCTACACAATTTAATCATTATTTTGAATATTCATGGATAAAATATGAGAAACGCTACCAATCCAACATGTTAAAGTGAATAAAATATAAAATAAAGATTATTGATGCATACCTTGGGAAAAAGGGTCTTAGCAACAATTAGTAGGAATTTAGCATAGAATTGGTAAGGTTGAATGAGCAAAAGAGATGGTGAAAAAGGGACATTTTTGGGTCCTAACATGCCCCCCAACTGAAAACATTGCATGTCCTCATGTAAACCTCATTCAATCCTGACACTGAGTCTGAGTTAAGGAGGTGACTCCTCCAGTTCAAAAATTGCTAAGACAAGAACTAAGTACTAGTATTGGAAAAACCTATGTGTACCCCCAACATCTGCTATTTTCAAAAATTTGTCTGTGTTGCTTTGTCTTTAAGAATAGAAGCAAGTTAAGTGGATGGAGTTATGGCTGGTAAGTGTAACAGAGGTGTTTGTTTTAAAGCTGCTGGTAAACCAACAACTACTTTATGACGTCGAGATCTCCTCTGGCTTACTGGTTATTGGGGAAAAATAAGGTCACATTTTTCTTTTACTAAGAAATTGGCTGGTTTCTCAGCCTTTCCATTCATTGGTACTTGGACAATTTTATATCCTACCTAAAAATGGATATTACCACATTGGTAGCACATGTGCTCTTCATTTTCCTTCATAATAGTTGCTTCCTGAGCTAATATTCCCAAAGTTGAATTCCCTAAGTTCCTTTGTTGAGCATCTTTCCAGTCCTTGGTTAGGGAATTTAACTGTTCTTTGAGGTGGTCATTTTATTTTCTTAGTTCAACAATCTTGGCATTCTCAATACCTTGTATATTTTTTTCAATCTGAGCAAATAATTGAGTAAGTGGCACATCATCATTATCCTCTCTAGTGTCTGTAATTGGTTTTTGTGTAACAATGACATCCGACATGACTGGTTCTTGTGTGACAACCTCTTCCTCATCAGCTGGTTCTTGTGTGACAACCTCTTCCTGGTCAGCTGGTTCTTGTGTGACAGCCTCATTTTGAACAACTGAGGATAATGGGTGAAGAATGGGCACTGCTTTTTCTATATTTTTCCATCCAATTGCAGCTTCAACAAGTCTTTCCGACCTAGTTCTCCTTTTTGGTAAGGTAGATATAAAAATAGAAGATCTCTTCTTAGGTTCAGTAGAAGGAGGGTGTTCTTCGATAATCAAGCTAGAAGAAGCAAGGAGTTCTTCAACAACCATACAAGGAGGAAATTCTGGGATGCTGGGGTCGGGTAATATCTGTACCTCATGACCTGACGAATGATGTACAGAATCATCAAGAAAAGCCGATGATTCTGGTGCAACTCATTGACATTCTTCCTGCAAGGATGAAATAGTGTCTTGGAATTCCTTTCACATGGTGAAAACAAGAATTCATACCTCCATAAAATCAATGAGCCTTTCACTTAGATTGGTATCATTGATATCAAAATCTAGAAGTGTTTAAGTATCAACAAGATTAAGACATTCTATCACAACAACTTTGTCGATATCTTTCTGAGATTTCTTTCTAGATCGACGTTTTATTTTGTGAGGCAATTCAGTGGCATTGACAGTAGGTGTTTGAAGAGTTGTTGCAGCGATAGAAGGATTCTAAGTTATTGTTGGCTCAACAATAGAAGTAGTTGTCATGCTATCAGTTATAATAGGGGCTTGAAATTTTGTTGCAATTAACTTTTCTGACCTAGTTCGCTTCCTTGGTAAAGTACAAATAGGGGTAAGAGTTGCCCTTTTCTTAGCTTTAGGAGTAGGAGCGAATTCGTTAAAAAACTGAGTTGTGGCCAGGGACTGAGGCTCTTGAGGCTCAATTACCATTGTATCAATAAGGTTGGGTTGTTGTTCTGGATGAACACTGTAGAGGCATTTTTGAGTTGTATGGGAGGTGCTTCTGATTTTTCATTTGGTGTTCACAGTTGTCTTACAGGGAATTACAATCGAGGCTTTAAATGTCAGTGCAGTTTAGGATACAGGGGTTGCCTATTCTGGGTCGGTTGTAACAACAGGTGAAACAGTTGATTGGTCGAGGTTGTCTATAACAAGAGGTGTAGAAATGGTTTGTTCAGGGTTGGCTATGGCAGCATGGACAATAGATGGCACATGCACTTCAGTTAATGGATTGTAAGGGAATCCCATTCCTCTATGAATCAACAAGCCTATGAGTCTATGATTGGAAATATAATTCATGGGGTACTTGGATCATTTGACGAACTGAGCCATATTATGCAAATACTAAAGAATATAATAATGCATGTTGATTAATTTCTGATGTCTCAAATGGGATAGTATGATAAAGTCAGAAAAATAAACAACTTGGTATCAACCTTCTCATGTAATCTACCTTTTGATAAATTCGGTGAATTTTCCCCAGGGTGTTGGTAAGGAATTGACATCGACACCCCTTCCTTGTTCTACACACGCTCATCGTTCATGAGAAAACCCTTCCTTTGGGAAGATGTGATTTTCTTCTAAACCACCTGCATCCTGTTATGGGCAATCCTGTAACAGTAGCCACAGATTCCTCTGTCACTGGAATTCTCACCTCGTTCACTATTGAATACTCTTCTGTAAGGTTTTGGCTGAACTCCAATACCTATGTTCATTGAACCTCTGCATCTTCTTTAAATAAGGAATCCATTTGGCTTGTAGAAAAATTGGTAAACATTTGGGTGTAGCATCAATGCATCCATATTTTTCAGCTCATATCTCACAGTTGATCCTCCCATGACATCGTTTGGAGTCTTAATAGTCACAAAGGAGGAGAAACCAGAACCTCACCAGAGTCACAACAAGTTCGAACGAGGATTGTATAAAGAACAGAGTGTCTCAGTGAAAATATGCTTGGTCGAAAAGGTGGTGGAGGTGTTTATAAAATCAAATTTTGAGAGTCTGTCGGCATGGATGTATTCATCCCCCCCCCACCCCCCCTTACTAATTTGATTGGTTCAGGGTGCAACAAATTTAGGACAATCGACAAATAGGCATTGAAACTTGCTTTCATATCTTACATCACTTGGACATGTAGGTTTAGTAATCGTACCTCATAACTTACTGCACAAACCGATCTGTCTGAGTAACTACACTATCCAACAACCATTTGATCCTCGTGGAATGGCTGTAATAATGAGAGATGGCTCTCGAACTTGAGAAATGATGTTATGAAAAGTGGAGCATAAGTGGAGTCCTTTATATGGTTGAACAATTTAGAAAGCTGTGGATGTGGAGTTAAGTAATGATGAAGCAGCCCTTGTGGGACAGAGAGAGCATAAAGTAATTTTTGAAAAATGGTGGAATTATTGACAAAACAACAATGTTTTCATATGTAGAAATGGAAGAAATGCGAAGAAAATAGCCAAAAGGAATGATAGAAGTAGGTGTATCAACATATAGTTTGGCCAGAACTGTGGCATTAGGTGTAACTGCATGCAAGGAAAAATAGTCAGGAACAGGTGTAAAGCATGCAAATCGACCAAAAATGGTGTAACAACATGTAAATCGGCCACAGGGTGTAACAACATGGAAATCAACCAAATGGGGTGTAACAACATGTAAATCGGCCAAAGGGCATAACAACATGTAAATCGACCAAAAGGGGTGTTACAGCATGTAAATCATCCAAAAGGGTGTAACAACATGTAAATCGGCCAAAAGGTGTAACAACATGTAAATTGGTCCAAGGGTGTAACAACATGGAAAATGGCCAAAAGGTGTAACAACATGTAAATCGGCCCGCACACAAAAATACTTAGTTTTTATGAAACTTTTCAACTTCCAAAAACTAATCCTTTGGCTTCTTCCACTGTAATCTACCTTGTTGTTCTTTAGTTTATCTACACACAAGCAACTGCTTGATACCTTTATAGGCTGAATTTATTAGAAAAAGAAAAATAGAGAAATGAAATGCGTGAAGCAAAATCAAAGAATTTCAAATTTGCACAACTTATTTATATATAAAATTTTATTTGAAAGAAAAATGTCCTAAAGTTCAGAAGGGGAAGGAGCAGGCTCCGTTCCCTTTAAAAATTGGTAATCTGTATCCATAGTACATCTCGATTTAATTTGTTTCTTGGAATGTGGATGCTGATACAGGCACAAGCGATGACCATTTGCATATAACTGTGTATTGGATCCGTCAATAGTAATTAACCTGACTATCCCATTGGGAAAAACAATGTCTACCTTGTAAGGTCCAAGCCATCGTGTACACATCTTACCTTGAAATTCTTTAAAGCGTGAATCATACAACAGAGCCCAATCCCCTTGTTGAAATAATTTCTTCTTGATGACTCAGTCATGCCATTTTGTTCTCTTCTGTTGAATCACAGTGGTTTGATGAATATCATCCATACGCTTTTCATCAAGCTGATTGAGCTGCTGCAGTCTAGCCTTCTGTGCCTTATTCAAGTTGAGGTTGACTGTTGATGTAGTTCTTAAAGTTTTGATTTCAAATTCAATGGGAAAAATAGGGATTTTTCCATATACAAGCTCATAAGAAGAAAAATTAGTTGTGTTTCTCCAAGTAGTTTGATAAGCCTATAGAGCTTCATGCAATCTGTCAAACCAATCCCTACAATGTTCTCTCACTGTCTTAGTAAGAATAGCTTCTATGACCTTGTTGGTACTTTCTACTTGGCCATTACCTTGCAGATGGTATGGAGAAGTTGTTCTATGTAAAACATGATATTGACTGAGTAGGGCTTCAAACTTATGTGATGTGAAAGGGGTTCCTCCACCAGTTATTAATTCTCTAGGAATTACAAACTTAACAAATATATCTTCAAACAAGAATGCTAAGATAGCTTCCTCTGAGGCCTTGATGAGTGTTTTTGCCTCCACCCACTTGGTCATGTAATCTGTACAGACCAATATATAAACTTTCTGATTAGAAGGTAGTTTAATGGGCCCTACAAAGTCAATGGCCCATATCTCAAAAGGATTTAACACTAATTGAGGATGGAGAGGCATCTCATCCCTATGGTTTGGCTGACCCATTCGTTGGAAACTATCACAGGCCTGGACATACTTCTTGGCATCTTGATATATGGTGGGCCAAAAATAACCCATCCTTAAAATTTTATGTCCAGTCGTTTTATCAACAAAATGAACCCCACAAGGGCCATCATGGAAAGCTTTGAGAAGCTCATAAACTTCATCATCCCTCAAACATCACCTGATTTCTTGATCCAAGCATGTGTATAAAAGTATCCCTCTATCCAACTATACCGAGCACTCTTCAGAATGATTTTCCTTCTTTTGCTTGGGGATAGATGTTGAGGTACCTTCCCTGCAACCAAGTAATTAGCAATGTCTACATACCAAGGTGAGTAAGTAGATACTGCAAACAAATGTTCATTTGGAAAGGAATCATCTAATGGTGAATTATCATCATTTATATGCAGTCTTGAGAGAAAATCAACAACCGCATTTTCTTTCCCTGGTCTATCTACTATAGTGATGTCAAATTCTTGAAGTAATAACAACCATATTGTTACTTTGGAATTAGTAATAAGTTTATTCATCAAATATTTAATTTTTTTATGATCAATATGAATAAAGGTAGGATAACCAGTGACATAATGCCTGAATTTATTGATTGCATAAACTATGGCAAAGAATTCTCTTTCAGTAACTGTATAATTTAACTCAGCAGTAGCCATGTTCTTGTTGATATAGTAGATAGAATAGGCTTCTTTGTCCTCCTGTTGTCCTAGTACTGCACCAATTGCAGTGTCTGAGGCATTTGAAGAAATGTGAAAAAGAAAATCCCAATTGGGCCCTCTAAAAATGGGATTTGTGGATAATTTATGTTTCATATCTGTAAAAGACAATTCACAATTGTCAGTCCAAAGAAAGTCAACATATTTTGTTAATAGGAAAAACAAGGGAGAGGAAAGTTTGGAATTTGTTTTAATGAATCTCCTGTAATATCCAGCATGCCCTAAAAAACTTCTTACCTCTTTCTGAGTTGTTGGAGTTGGAATGTCCAAAATTACCTGGATTTTGTTTGGGTCTACCTGAATTCTTGCATAAGAAATGAAGTCTCCCAGCACCACAGCTTCACTCATCATCATATGGCATTTTTATGTGATTAAATAAAGATGAGACTGTATACATATTTTGAGCAATTTTTCCAGATTACTCAAAGCTTCATCAAAATCAATACCATAAGGTGTAAAATCATCCATTAATATCTCCATACAGTCATTCACCATATCAAAAAAAATACCAATTACAACTCTCTGGAAAGTGGCTGGCACATTACACAAGCCAAATGGGAGAACCTTGTAGGAAAATGTACCCTAAGGGATAGTAAAGGTGGTCTTGTCCTGGTCTTGTGGAGCAATTTTTATCTGGTTATAGCCATTGAATCCATCTAGGAAAGAGAAAAACTTTTTCCTAGCTAGGTTGTCTAGAACTTGATCAATAAATGGAAGAGGGAAATGATTCTTATGTGTGTCCTTATTCAGGACTCTATAGTACACACACACTCTCCACTTACCATTATTTTTAGGTACAATAACCAATGGTGAAACCCACTCATTGTCTGATATAGGATAGATGAATCCAACATTGAGAAGTTTCTGGAGTTCCTCTTTAACTATTTATTTAAGATTATGGTTCATCCTCCTTTGGGGTTGGCAAATGGGTCTACATTCTTCCTTGATGTATATATGGTGGGTGCATAGATCAAAAGAAATTCTTTTCATATCCATGTAATATTAGGAAAATGCCTCCTTATGTTCAATTAGTAACTTCACCAATCGACGAGTTTCAACAATAGATAAATCAGGATTGATGTTCAAGGTTTTTCCAGGTTCAATTTCTACAGTGATGCGCTTAGAACTGACTTTGGGAAATAATTCGGTTGTTGTTGTTTCAACATTTTTTTTTAAATCATTTGTTGTTGCAGCTAAATCGATTTGATTTACAACAATTTCAGAGAACATTTCTGGGCTCATCTCTTCTTGGGCAATAGGGTAGAATATTTTAGTCAATTGGTGGTGTGTGTTCTGAGTAACAATAGAGGGGTCACATATAAAACTATTGATTAACTCATCCTCTGTCTCATTTTTGAAACTCAGGGCTTTTCCTATGGTTAACACAGGCATAGCACTTTCATCCTCAATGTCCATCCATAAAGAATTTTTTGGTTCCATACTGGGTGTAGCATGAGGATATAGGGTAAGTTTTTTTGTGTCATAACCATCAGAGATGGTCATGGAACCAGATCTACAACCAATGAAGGAATTAGTTGTAGCTAACCATGGTATTTCTAGGATTCGAGGGTGGCTCCCCAGGTGGGTTTTGGGTTGCAAAATGACAAAATCAGTAGGATACTCCCATGAATCAACTGAAATGACTAAATCATCGATTACTCCTTCTGGTCTGATGGTGGAATGATCAAATAATTCCAAAACAGTAGGAGTAGGTCGGACTTGCATTTTGAGTTGCAAAAATTGTGTAGTTTCTATTGGCATAATATTGATTGTTTCCCCTAAGTCAACTAACACACGGGGAATAGGTGTTTGTCCAATTTTAACAGTGACTATAGGGTTTCCTGGGTCACCATATTTAATGGGTGGGGGTTTTTCCTAACATCAGTTCAGACAAGTCCCCCACTACATGAACTATGAGGGGGTCCCTTGGTTTCTTTCCAGGTATTATGATACAGAGATCTCTCATAGTCTTGGCATAAACAGGGACATCTCTAATCGCTTGCAATAATGGAATGTTAACATGCAAATTTTGTAATTCTCCTAAGATATTGAAGGATGATAATTCCACAGTTTTGGTAATTTCCAGTCTTTCAGGGAATGGGGGGTTTGTTGATTCTTTAATAGGTTGGTCAATTTATTTTGTATCAGGATATGGTTCTTCCCCTGATTCCTTATCTAATTCTTAAGATGGAGCATCTTCAATTATGGACTCGACTATTCTCCCTGATCTTAATTTTATCTCATCACAAGGCATAGGAGTAATAGACAGAGCTGACACATTATATATATGAATATTATGAATGGATGTTTTCCCTTGGCTATGGAAGGAAGAGAATAACAAGGAAGAAAAGGTGAAAATCGAACTTCGCGGGAGACACAGTGACTGTCACTGGGTCGAAGTAAGCAAAAGAGCAGAAAATATGGAGGGAAGCAAGGAAATGCAAGACATTGGATGAGGAGATCAAGGATGATAGATCAACAAGGAATATGGATCGTGGATGACTCAACAAGAAGAAAAATCCACTGTTTGATTCTTTGGAGCACCGCACGAGAAGGAAGGAAAGACAAGCTGGTGAAGCCCAGAAAAGCGGGTCAAGTTGACCCAGAGAAGGATCATTGTATTGTGAGAGAGAAGTGTCGAGAGAGAGGAAGCCTTCTAGTATTGTAAGATCTTTTGCTGTGTGTGAAGGTCAAGTCCTGTAGCTAGGTGCATAGGGAGGGGTGATAAAGAGAGAGAAGAAAGAAGATCTACTAGCTAAGAGTGCATAGAAGAACTATATGCTTTCCTTAATATAATATAGCATAGTTCTGTGGATGTATCCCTAGAGAGAGGGTGAACCACATACATTTGTTGTTGTGTGTATGATTTATGCTTTGATCTATGTCATTGTTATATTGTTACCTACCTTATTGTATTATATTGAACTTATAGCTATGAAGGATAGATCTGTCTTGTTGAATGATAGATGCATGATATATTTCTATTGTAATAGATCCATGTGATATTCCCCTGGTTGTAGACATCTCTGTCCTACAACCCTCTCATAGCTGCTTCAGGTGAGACTGCATCTGCTTTGCAGGTGTTGCTGAAAAGGCCGATAGTTAGGGCTTGTTGGTGCAATCTTGGAGATGAACCCATGGTCTGCCCCTGTGCCAACAACGACCTTATTATTTGGGTTTGGTTTAGGTTTCACAGGCATCTGAGGTCGTAAGGGAGGATTGTTTTGTGGGGCATTGGGAGGTAACTACAGCTATTGCTGCTGATACTGGGGTTGGAACTATTGTTGATAGAGGTTCGGTTGATGGTTTTGATAGCTAAGTTGTTGTTGAGGGCCTCTCCAATATGGTTTACATTGCCCCTGGTAAATCTGTTGTTGGGGCATAGGTAACCATACATTGGAATCCTGATAAGGAGGGATAATTGGATTTGGAGGGGGAGCATTCATATAGCCATAAGGTATTTGATTGTTCCAATAATTAAGTGTTGCAGGAGAGAATTGAGAGTTCATACCTTGGCCTCTTGGCTTCCATTGTCTTGTTTGTGTAATTATATAGGAAGCCTCCTCTTCTTCATTAGTTGCCTTCATTGATTCTTTGACTCCTAGTAAAGAGGGAAATTTTTCAGTAAGATGATCCAATTCACAAATAAGACATACCTGAACATTGTTTAGTGGGCATCCCTTTTCGGATGTTTGTCTCTGCACTTTGGACAAAAAATGGAAAATGCCTTTTCTACTTCTACTTTTTTTTGTTTAATCTACAGAGTATCAATTTGTGAAGAAAAAGAGTTAATCATTTCTATTTTGAAACTTCTAATAGATTACCTATTTCTTATCTTGTTGCCCCTCCATTGGATGATTTATGTACCCTTGAAAAAGTGGTATCATTTTTAATTGACTTATTTCTTTTAGTTCCTCGAGAACATCTCTTGCAAAGATTTACAATGTCTTCATAGGATTCTTTAGATATATCTCCCTTGCCAAGCATATTCAGCATGTCTAAACAACCATCTCTGACCCCTTTTAGCAAAATAGTTTTCAGCATGTCCTTACTCACATCCAGATGTCTAGACCTTTGTAGATTGTACTGGAGTCACTCTACAAAATATTCAATGGTCTCATCCTCTTTATGAGACAACTTGAACAGTTCCTCCCTTTGTTTCCTTGTTCGATAGTAGTCTTGGTACTTGTTCAGGAAAAGGTGCCTCATCTGTACCCATGTTGAGATATTCTCTCCTCCAAGGCTCATGAACCATCTTAACGCATTTCCCTTCAATGTGGCTAGAAATAGTTTAAGTTTCTGCGCAATATTAGTGTAGTCATAGCTTCTACAAAGAATATCAAATTCAAACAGAAACTCATCTGGATCCGCAGTAGAAAATCCATGGAAATTTGGTAGGCATGAAAGAGGTATGTTCTTCATAGTAGCTATCCCCCTTGTAGGATTATTAGTAATAGGAAAAACTAGGGTAGAGATAGTATTTTCATCATTTACCTGATCTTCATTGTTCTGTGGCTCCTCTCAGTTGAACTCCTCTTCATTATCTCCTTGATTTTCCATGGCTTCTCTCTCATTCCACTCAATATGGTAAGCGTCCCACTCCTCTTTAGTGACTATCTATCCATTAATCTAATAAAAAAATTCTTCTGGTCTTTCTCTTGGCCGATCTATACTTCCTTGATCTTCAATATTCTCCAACGTTGCTTGTTGATTTGTTGGTGACAAACTTTCAACTTCAACCCTTAATGAAAGCGATGTTTATAATTGGGGTAGTTTTGATGACTGAGGAATTTGTCTCCTTGGAGGATTTGAAGGGTGGAAGATAGATCCCAAAGAAGAATCTGCTCTGGCTATAATCTCATCAACAAAGGTTGGCCTTCCCAGAGTAGGGTTCCTTCCTCCTCGTCCTCTGGTACCTGTAGGGTTAGTATTTTTGGGAATACATCCTCTTTCTCCTCGATTCATGCATAATTATTCATTCCTAAGAAAAGAAAACTAATGTTCTTACAAAAATCTATAATTATCTTCCTTGGAAACGACGCCAAAATGTTGGGCACTTTAATTGTCTAATTAAATAGATAATTAAGATGTTCAATATAAATTGTCAAACCCAGGGAAGTTTTGTTATTGCAATATAATTGTGCATATTCTATGCTAGATCATGGAAGCATCATTTATTCAAATTGTAGTAAGAATCCTAATTGAAAGGTTGAACTTTAACACAATTTGTTGACACAGTTGGAGCTTCTACAAAATTGAAATAACACTTGCATAAATGAAATCCTGAACTAATGGGTGCATAAAAATCCTAGATTATTTAGTCTAACTTTCTATTTTATTGTTGTAGAAAGAAAATCTATGCTACTTGCTGAAAGGAGACCTAATTAACTACAGAAAAGGAATTCACACTTTTGTTTTCAGAGATTAAATCTAATGTAGGAAAGGAAAACAATTCTCCAGCGGTATCGAACAATTTGACTCTAATTCTCATGAGATACACATATGCGCATTAAACATGAAAGAATTGTCTGTAACAATAGATATATTCTAGAAATTCTAAACAGATTGATTATCCAAATCAAAGCAATTAATATAAACAACAAAATAGAGGGGAGTTTGTGAGGAAGGTGGGCCCTTTCCCTCTCACTGAATCCACTCGAAAATAGACTACAGTAGGTTAACAAAACTCAATCCACTTCTTTTTAATTCACCAAAAAGGTTCATATAAAATGTACTCTTCTTCACTCTTTGTTCATAGCTAAAATTCGGTGATAATGATTACAAAGGCTCTGCTATATAAAGACAGAGTTATTCAATTGAAAACGAACTCAGAACAACTTTGAGAATTGAAGATTCTCAAGTTGTTCGTATGATATACAAAATTTGTTACAGAATCTGTTAAATGATCTTCATCATCAATGGGAACCAAAATGTGTAATAGCCTTGAGGATCATTCATGATTCAAATTTGCATGAGGGACCAGCTTTCAGGATCGATGGATATCTGTTGCAACAGGTGTAGCAGCTTCTAACAAGGGTGCGCAATTGTTGTAGTCATGTAACAACATGTAGAGTTGGCGCACAACCGTAACAACCTTGTGTAACATCAACAATATTTCTTTAAGACTTGGTTGTTCTACACAGTTTAATCATTATTTTGAATATTCATGGATAAAATATGAGAAATTCTACCAATCGAACATGTTAAAGTGAATAAAATATAAAATAAAGATTAATGATGCATACCTTGGGAAAAAGGGTCTTAGAAACAATTAGTAGGCATTTAGCATAGAATTGGTAAGGTTGAATGAGCAAAAGAGATGGTGAAAAAGGGGCATTTCTGGGTCCTAACACTCCTCTACTTTGTTGTTGCTGCTGCCCTGCTACTTGTACATGTCCTCCTCGGTTCAAACTCTCTTTGCTAACAACCTCTTTTGTTGACTTCAACATCAGCTCCATTATCTCCTCTATCACCTCTTCCAGCTACTTTGGTGGCCAGATTTCCTTATGTAGTCTATCGGGCTGCAAATCCTCATGTCGCTCGATGGGTAGAAAAACCTAATCCTCCATGCTACCTTCATATCCTATGGCGCTGGATGGACACTCTGCTACATAATCCAATTCTGGAGGCCCATCAATGAGATGTTGTTGAGCTACCTCTCCTCACAGCTTGGCATCTGTTAGGTCTTATGTTGGTACATCTCTAGCTTCTTCCAGCTTCTCCTCAGATAGGTATGTTTCCTCCTCTGGCATGGATATCTCCTAGAAACCATCTTCTGGTTCTGGATTGTCCAACCAATCCTCCAGCATCTTCAAATCCATCTCCCACCGAGTGAGTGATTCAATTGTGTGCTCCTATTTTTATATTGGGGAAGACATTACTATCTGCTCCTTGACCTTCTCCTCTATGTCAGTTTGCATTGGTTTTCCTTTTGTTTCTACACCTGCAACATATATGCTAGCCTCTCCTTGACTGCTTGGCAGGAATCTTTTGATTCTTCCAATGATCAAAATGTTCCTTTGATCCTTTTCCTCTTCGACGGTTGAAGTATCTAAATTCTCATCATCTTCATTAAGATGGTTTGTAGCTCCACATGAATCTTCATATGGATGAGGCCTTTCTTCTACTACCTTTCCATCTGTCACCACCCCTTGCTAATATGAGCTCTCAGCTGAGTTCATCTCTTCTCCCTTGCCCACCTGGAAAACTGGGGTTTCTCCTCTACCCACCTGACAGTTTATGAGATCAAATTACCTCTTCTCATTATCCACTTGGCAATCTATGAGACTTCTGCTAGATCTCTTCCCCTCATCACTAAGGTTTTCAAGGTGCCTCAACCACCTTTTTAACATATTTTTTTTCCTTCTGTTCAACAACTTATGAATAGGCCGCCTAGTTTTCCTTTTCAGAGGCCATTCATACCTCCAATGTACATTTGCCTCGTGCTACATATTCTATTCTATCTTCTACATTTCTTCTTAGATTTCACTAAGCTCCTTGTCAATTTTCATTTTCTCTTCTGCGGATGGTCCTCTCTTCAACCATGCTCATGGATTTTAGTAACCATCTTGCTTCTCCTTCATCCCACCTGTCAGTCTACCATCTGTTGCACAACTTGCAACAGTCTCTACAAAGCATCTCACTCTGTCTCCCTTTACCTGCTGTCTACAGGTGAACTTCTGATACCACTTGATGATATCAACTTACTTCTCTGCTTACCGAAATCAATTCTTTGGCTCTGATACCACATGGTGGTATAAGAGTATCTTATTTCACCTCCTTGCCTTTGCGTACAATCTGTAGACAAAATCACACTTTGATACCACTTGGTGCAGACAACCCCCCCCTCTCTCTTCTCTCCTCAGGGGATGCGCGACCTCCCGGTCTAGTAATGTTCAATCACTTGAGACAGATTGGCTCTTCGGGTCCCTACTGGATCCCAAATCAATTTTCCCAGACACCTTTTCTCCTAGGCGTAGGTCTTGTAGGAACCGCGGGCTCCTGGTAAGCCCCTGTTGTCTTTACATGACTCTGGTCTATGGCCTCAGGCTAGTCCTCTTCACAAATCTGTGCTTCAAAGATTTTCTGAACAACTTACCCCCTTCTTCCTGATCTTTGAATTGAAGAATTTACCTGGGACCCAATCTATAGTCCAGTCTCTACCAAAACCAATGACTATGATCTTCTTCAGACTCCACCTTCAGGAGTTCCTCCACACTACTCTCCCCTTTCTTCCACAGTACCTTTCCTCTGAAACACGTGGATCTCCGCCACATTCCCTTCTGGATATGACGGTCCAGATTTACTTCGATCTTCGTGAATTCATGAAGATGACTCTTTGCTCTACACAATTCTTCTGAAGTTATATCGCATGAACAATAGGATCTTCTGCCACGTCCTTCTCGATGGTCACCATTCAGGATCTACTTCGAACTTCAGAGCTTCGAAAATATTACACTCCAGTCAATTGAAAATTTCCAGAAAAGGATTTCTCTAGACTTCCATATCTCCTACCACCTGTCTCCTTCTCGACGATGGGCATTCCTGCTTCACTTTGGGATTTCAGGAATCCTTACTTTTGTGCACACTTAGCACTTCTCCCACAATCCGAGAATTGGATTGTTCTCAACCTTCTGCACTCTTTATAGATACTCTATGCGTGTCGAAATTAATGATCCTAAGATTTTGCTGGATCAAATCTTTTAAGGGTCTTGTCCCTTCTGCATCCTTAAAAGGATTTTTCTGGTGCCCTCCTAGAAAATCGATGCTTTTCCTCCTGAGCTTGTAAGTAGAACTTACTTTATCTATGGCACACTCCTTGCGCTTGACTGGCCTTCAGATGGATATATTTCAACACTTGTCTAAGTGTTGTCTTGGCACATTCCTTTCACAGGTCTTCCTTTTGCTTCTTGAAATCCTTCGGGACTACCAAAGTAACTCTTACATCCGCTTAATGCACACTTGCAGAGATTCTTTCCCTCAGAGTGTTCAGTAACTCTGTTTTTTCCTCAAATTATCCAACACTCCAGAGCGTGTTGGTTTTGGTCACTCCTTGCACCTAATAAATGCCCTCCTGGTAGATTTCTACATAGTTTTCAACAACTTTGGGCTACACTTACTCATGCACATACTTTCTTGCAAGGTATTCAACAACCTTGAGTTGTAAATGTTCTAGTGTTCCCTCTTGACACATTCTTTTATGAATTGCAAGAGTTTAGATATGCACTCCTTGCATTGACTCCCAAAATTTCAACACTCGGTCGTGCACTCCTTGCACTTATCCCAAAGAACCCATAACAGTTTAACGAGACTCACAGATAGAGAATTTATATCCTTACCTGTTGAGCTCTCAACACACCCTAAAACAGTCTCTGCCAAACTCTACTTTTTGGGTACCACTTATTGTTTAATTCAGAACAATGTTGTTTTCGCTTACCTTGTTTTCTACAATTTCTCCTTGATTCTTTAAAAGTTTCCCTGAACATGTCAAAACCATCAAAACTTAAAGGGAGTAACATTTGACTAAAGAATCAACTGCTAAGTCATTTCACCTAACACGTCCAGATTTCAGCACCCGGAAGAATCAAAGGTGAAAGAAAATCGTCCTAGAAAACTAAGGATGTTGATCACCGGTTTTAGCCGGCATCGATAAACGGGGACTTGTTCTTTCATGATAAAAATTGCACAAGAAAGTTGCCAATGACCGACTTCATTTAGCATCGGTGAAACGAGAAAGGAAATAGTTGTTTGTGGGGAAAGGGAGGAATCGCCGATGGTCGATCCTGTAAAAACATTTCGCCATCGACGAATTTCCAAGAAGCTAGCCCAAGGGAAAGGATGTGATAAGTTCATCCCCGGTTACTAACCCCTAATATCTAATCAACATCGGTGATTCCTTGGTTGGGATAGGAAGTGCACAACTGAAAGAAGGTTACCACCTCTATTGGCACTCGTGAGTCCAGTCACCTGTCTTTATCTGCCACGTGTCACGTCAGAACCATCTGACAAAAACAATCGGCGTCGGTGGTTTTTTCTTTTGTAAGGAGTATCAATGAATAATTTCATAGCTCTGTGTCGATCCCTGACTTCCCCTTTCAGAAAATGATACGATGGGATGTTTTAGCTCTAAGATACACTAGATATGATGCATTTAATTGATTGATTAATTCCAAGATCATGCATTAGTCTCTAATTCGTGTGCAAATCCCAATGACTGTTTTAACCTATAGATACAATGCATCTCCCTTCGCACCTCCACCATCAACCTACGTAAAATTGATTACAGAGAATTGGCGGTAAGTAGTTTAAATTTCGACCCATTAGTTGTATTAACAACTTGATGTGACTGGTAAGTTCTCTCTCATTATATTACCCTGAATTATTATGAGCCAGATAATTCTGTGTGCAAAGAGGTTTAGAACATCCATAGGAGCGAGATGAATGGCCTGGAGAAGGATTCCAAGGTATAGTGAGTATTAAGCAATAGATTTTAGCAAGCATACAGGTATGTACCAGTCTGGTTTTGATTTCATTTCACATATAAATTAAGATCTAATATTATTCTATGTGCTGGCCCTAAGTGAGCATCTTCGGTTGCAGGAACGATGCCTCTGAAGAAACCTACCACCAGGAAATATCCTAGAGTCCCAAAGCTGCAAGAATCAGAAATAGGAGAAGGATCCTCCCCAGCCGTTGCAAGGAAATTGGAATTCACTTCCAAGATAGTGTTGATCATCAAGACGATCACCAAAGAAGCCTTCACTCAGCCCTCGACCTTTGGGGACACAGAGGTGAACATTGGGACCAATACAACATTCCCGCAATGGGAAGACCTGTTCAAGGAAATAAAGCATGAAGAATTACCTGAGTATGCCCTGCATAACGATCCTGACACGAGGAAGCTGGATGATGAGGTATTCGTTTACATCCACAAGGCTTACCTACACATGGTGGCGAGAAGGACTCTGGTATTCCCTTGCATTGAAATTTTGAAATGTCTCATTGATCACAGTGAGGCACAAAAGTGTGTAATTAATGATGATAATGGTCAAATCTCCAGGGTTTTCCTCCCAGTAGAAGTCCAAAAGTATTACAAGCTTAGGGAGTCAGTTGAACGTTTGAACAAGGATTTTGTTGTGAAGTTTTATTAGAAGCATGACACCAGAAAAATCATGGCATCCTGGTGGAGAGAAGACAAAAAATTCACCAACCGAAACTCCGACTGGTAATCAACGACCAACCTCAGACAACCTTATATCTATCTAATGGCTCTCCTTTGCCGGTTCCATGGAGAAAAATATTGTTCTAGGTTTTCGAAGGAATGGATGCCCTTGGATTATACTATCTCCATCTCCAGAACAAGCTTCAACTGGGGTGTGATCATATCCAAACAACTTAGCACCTGCATTCTACATGCTCAGTAGCCGAAGGAAGGAGAAACTCCTGCCTTCTACATGGCATCTTATCTATTGGAAGTCATCCGTGCAAGAAATGTCTTCGCAAGAATGAACCTGAGCTGGCACACTTCCGAGCTCCTGGTCCATGTCTATTTTAGGATCTTGTGGGAGAACATGTATAAAATATCCTACTCTCTCATTTGCGACCAATTTATCGCACCTATTCATTTCTTACTATTCAAGAAGGAGTGCCCAAGTTTGTCTGATGCGGCCAAAAAAGTTATAACGAAAGTCGGTCACTGGTACCTGGACAAGTGCGAAACCTACATTAGGGTTTTTGGCACCACAGGAGCACCACATTTTCTACCTATATATGTCCCTGACCGACTAGTACTAGGGGAAATATGTTACCAAACTATATTGCAGGGGTACAATGCCACTTTGGTGAAGGATAAGAAGCGGACATTCATACCCTATGGGTTTCATATCGGCTTCTACCAGGTTAAAGACACTGTGTAGGCCAAGCAAGAGGGATTAAGTCAATTGGAATTTCGGTTCCAGACATGAAGTTTTCACAAGCACGATCCCAAGGTTCTGGTCTCGAAACATGCATCACAAGTATCATCTTGTTGGCCTTATGCCCACGACTGGTTTGAGGATGAAATATTCACTGAAAATGCTCAAGATTGGGATGAGGTAGTGGCAAGAATGGCCGACCCCAAAATAACCAAGTTCAAGGCCATGAGTTGGGAAGAGCAAGCAACGTCCTTGGATGAAAGAGAAGAAGAAATTATTAGTACTAGGGAAGAAAGGGTAACATTTGAATCAGATGAAATGATAGAAGCTCCCTAGGAAGCCCTTATACAGAACTGGAATTTTCTTAGAAGTCAAGGTACAAGGGAAAGAGGGACACTATTGCTCTAGCATGCTCAGCAAATAATGGATATGGTGTTGAATGATCCAACCCTCTTATCAAGCGTTCCGACCAGTAACCCAGAAGAGAGCCCGAAAAGGGTAGGCGGCCCCGAGCTCACAGACCTCGGTAACATCAACGGGTCAGATGACCCTGAATCCACATTTCCGCCAACTGATTCACTGACAGGAACGACGACTCAATCAAATCTAGGCTGGGTGTCAGTTGAAACCAGTGCACCTAACCCTCTATCTAATTTTATAAATATATATAGTGATGATGAGAATCCGAATGCATCTCAGAAAAAATCTGTGCATGTAGAAGAAGAGAAGGGAGCTGAGGAAAAAACACCTATTGTTCCCAATGTTTAGAGTCAAGAGGGCACATGAGAAGAAAAAGGACCTGAAAGTGGCTTAGACATAGAAATACCCGATGCATCGGAGACCCGAGAAGGTAGTCCCAAGGACCAATCAGAATTGGACGTGTCAAAATAAATATCCCCGCAAAAGGATGTCGGTGATGCCATGGCTAGAATACAGGAAAGTATTGAGCTTGCTCCTGACACATCCATTCCACTTGATACTTAGGTCCCTGATAAACATCAATAAGAGGCCGGGCCTTTGGATCAAAACAAGGAGGTTCAAGAGTATGATCTTGAACAAATATATACCACTGGTAGCCTGGGAAACACGCTCACATGGGGCGACCAACAGATACCAGAGCCGGTAGAGAAAGTAGCAGACATCTATGTGATCTCCTATGATCAAAAGAGGAAGGTCATCGTACAAAGGATTGGTAAGAAGATGAATATTACTATGGACCATTCTATTTTGGTTACCATAGAGGAAATCTTGATCAACACAGAAGATGCTCACACATATGAACTAATAGGCGTGGGAAGAGCCCTCTCTGATGCTGCCCAGGATAGGGCCAGGAGGGATGAAAGAGAATTAGCCGATACTCTGAAGGAACTGGAACACTTGCACCATATTGTTGAGTATTATAAAGGCACCACAACGACTTCGACATATTTGAAGAGTGAGGTTTCAGGAGTTTACAACGAGTACAAGAAAGAAAGAACCCTGTTAATTGAAAATATAATTGTATTCTAGGAGGAAACTTTCATGGCTATCACAACATGCAAGGAGATGGAACGATGGAATGAAAGAGTTCATCAAGCGGTGGAAAGGCTCGAATACATTGAGTCTGTCCAACAACGTCAAGAAAAGGAAGAACGTGGCATTTGGTTGTTAAGAAAAAATAGCCTCGACCGCATAAAGAGATCCACAGAATACTGGACTAAGATGTCTTGGGACCCACATCGAGAGATCCAAGAACAATATGCCAAGTGCCAGAAGCACTGGGATAAAATTAATAAAGTAATGAAAGATCTCAAGCTCCCTGAGTTCGACAACCCCAGTGAGTTTATCGAAATAAGAAACGTGCTCAATATGTATGCCAAACAAGACTCCCTATGGGATGAAGAGTGCACGAAGGTAGTCGATGCGAGGTCAGGACAGGTGCAACAATTCACAGAACACCCGATCAAAGCTAAAACCATGTTGCAACAGTTGAATTCCACCTTGATAAAATACCAAGCGCATTAAGAGGACATCAGAGGGATATATGCGGCCCCAATGGAACAACAAAGATTCCCATGGGCCCATACTTGTGAAGAACTCTTTATTAGATGGTCCGATTATGAAATAATACACCCTTTTCAATAAACAACTCGGGTAGACTATTGAAAGACTGTAATATGATGACGCCATGTGGTGATTTTTGATTAACTCAAATTGTATTTTACTGTTAATTACTGTTAAGACTTTATATTATAAATAGGAACATCGACCGATGGTCTAGAGGTCGATGGTTTGTTGCAAGAACTCTTTTCTTTCTAGTTGTTAAGAATTATTTTGGAGCTGCTATGAATGAAGAAGTCCTTCTGAACTAGAGATGAAGTTGTTTTCATCATATGCATGTGTAATTGATCCCGGAGAAGAATTATTTCCTATTCAGTTCATGAAAAGATGTAGCAAGTAAGAGCTATCGAATATATTTTCAAGTTATCTGGTGCAATTGCATTGCTGTTCTTTTCTCTAATGATGGAAATGATGAATCATTGTGTGGATATATGATGAAGGATTATGGTAGATGAATTATTTTGCTTTCTATTGATCTTATCATATAAATGTTTTCTTCTAATAATTAGTATTCTCAAACAGTAATTGGATGCTCACATGGTTAACGTATTATTACTAATATTGTGGTATAGGATTATTGTTTTCATGTTTGAGCAGCGGGTTATCCCAAGCTCAGCCTCTTCTACAGTAGTTAAATTTGCTCTCATTTTGTTTCTTGGATAGTTTAGGTTAAAATCTCAGCTAATGATCGATTTCTCATATAGTTAAAGTATTGTTACTAGGCCTATGGTAATAGATCGTTGTCTGCATGCTGGAGTGAGGGTTATCCTGAGCCCGACCTTTCCCAGTCTTTGGACTTCCTTATCGTTGTGTGGTCAAGTTGGTTTATACGGGATTTTTCTCACATTTATCCTAACTAAAGAGAAAATACCAAAAGAGAAAATCCTGACTGAAGGCGATGCCTCCACAAGAAAACATAAATCCCATTGATTAAATTGGCCGGATCGCGAGATCTGGAGGACCATTCCAATCACAAATGCTTCATAGTCTAATTGGGCCTCGGTGGCATGTTTGGTTCCTACTGTTGAGTTAAGGGGTTTAACATCCATCAACATTACCCTATAGATGAAATATAATATACACATCTACAACATATATTCATACAAACACTATGACATTCATAAAAAAACATCCATTACATAGGAATTTGCAAATAGTGGAATCAGTTCTTTTGTATTAATAACATAATGTCAATTACAATATAGGAGCTTAGACTGCAACAGAGTCTTGAATCTTCTCTCCTCCTGGATTACAATGATTTACCATCAACTTCAACAACCTCTATTGGGAATATGTTACAAATATTTATACAAAATAGGCTCGACGAGCTTTCCCCCTAAGCTACACTAGTGGTGTCTAATCACCATCAAAGCACCTACCTACTGAGGCAGATTGCAATGAGTTGAAATCTAATCTGAATCGGATCTAGATCCCTCCTACTTCCATCCACTTAAGGCGACCTCATCTACATCCTCTGTGAAGGAACAACTTGTCTCTTCTAGTCTAACATCATTTAATTACTTTAATTACATTTGAAAATTCAAGGGAACAACGAGAGGGTTGGTTTCTCCCCCCACCTTTGAATGTGCACCAATGTGATGAATAATTGGCACGTGTTGAGGTGAAGCGATGCTCTTGCATCATATTCCACTGCTATGAAAAATTCATGAGCTCCTACTCATGAGCTTCCTAGCTCTGTTGAAATCCTCCTAGATCCCAAACTTTCCCCTGGAGCTATCCTCCTTCTCCTCTACTTTGCTTCTACTATTGTTTCCCCGCTACTCGTGCATGTCCTCCTTTTTTAGCTTCTCTTTTCTGACAACCTCTTTTGCTGACTTCAAAATCAGCTCCCTTATCTCCTATATCACCTCTTCCAGCTGCTCTGCTGACTGGATTTCCTTATGCAGTCTTCTTAGCTACAAGTCCTCATGTCAGCCGATGGGAAGACCAACTTGATCCCCCATGCTACCTTCATCTAATGTGGCATTGGATGGATACTCTACTGCAGACTTTGATTCTA
>JZKD02S1943903.1:298114-328704 GCA_000966675.3 Picea glauca | reverse complement strand
TCTCCCTAGATCCACCTAGATCTAGAACAAAACACACCAGAACATGATGCTTTCCTTAAGTTTTAGATATTGAATTTACTAACTAAAGAGGGATAGGTGACATACCATTTAAACAACGCTTCCTCTCGCCATCGCCATCCTAGCTCCGTTCCAACACTCATATAATGATAAACCTGCAAAAGAATGCAACCAACCAAAGTGATAGTAATAACATAAAATCAATATAAACCTATGTATGTGATCAGGGAATCATACAATAAAACACAACAAGCTTTATAGGAAAGAATCATATTACTGTATCATATTAAATGTGAAAGAGATATTGCAACCATGGCCTTGATGTCGTAAGGTACCTTCCAACTTTCCTTCATTCCCCACACACTCCCACTCCAAGAATTCTGAGAGCATAGATCTAATAATATTCACAATCTATATTGACAAAATGGCTCATCTAGCCAAGCTAACAATCTCCAAAGCTCAATCCAATCCAAGCTACAAAATCAAAAGATAACTTTCTCCATGAGAGATCCTTTCCTTTTATAAGTTGAAGAGGATAAGGTGAGGAAGTTAGGATGATCCCACTAAATCATGAAAGCGAGTAAGATCCAAACCATTCGGATGCCACCTCACCATGGAAGTTTCTCCTTCTAGAAGCATCGAGAAGACGCTCATTTTTCCCACGTATGATCACTTTCGCACCCTGCCTATATAGCAACCTGCGAACACTTCGTGATGTAGCTATGGTGCAGCCTATGAAAATTAGGCATTTTCGCACCCTGCCTATATAGAAACTTGCGAACATCCTCTTTAATAGGGTTTTTACAAAGGAGAATGTAACTTCTTTTCTCAGGAAAAGTTCTTCTCCCTTGTTTCTTCAGGAACTTAGGCCACCGACCCCTCTGAAGTAAAAATATATGTTTACATCATTAACGGTCACAGGGATGATGAAAATAATGTGTAACAACTACTGCTCAACTACCTCTCCTGACAGCTTGGCTTCTGTCAGTTCTTCTGCTGGTACATCTCCAAGTTATTCTAGATGCTCCTCAGACTGGTATGTTTCCTCCTCTGACATGGATATCTCCTAGAAACCATATTTTGGTTCTAGACTGTCCAACCAATCCTCCATCATCTTCAATTCCATATCCCACCGAGTGAGCGATTCAACTGTGTGCTCCTCTTTTTCTGCTGGGGTAGACATCAACATCTTCTCCTTCACCTCCTCCTCTATGAAAATCTACATTGGATGTCCTTCTATTTCTACACCTCCAACATATATGATAGCCTCTCCTTGACGTCTTGGCAGGAATATTTTGATTCCTCCAATGACCAAAATGCTCCTCTAATCCTCCTCCTCTTCGATGGTGGAAGTATCTAACTTCTCATCATCTTCATTCACATGGTTTGCAGCAGCACATGAACCTTCATATGGATGAGGCCTTTATTCTTCTTCCTTTCCATATGTCACCACCCCTTGCCGATATGAGCTCTCAGTTGAGTTCATCTCTTCTCCCTTGCCCACCTGGAAAACTGGAGTTTCTCCTCTGCCCACCTAGAAGTTTATGAGATCAATTGACCTCTTCTCATTTCCCACCTAGAAATCTATGAGACCTCTTCCAGATCTCCTCCCCTCATCACTGAGGTTTTCAACGTTCCTCAACCACCTTTTTAACACCTCTTGCTACCTTCTAGCGAACAACTTCTGAACAAGCCACCTAGATTTCCTTTTTAGAGGCCATTCATACCTCTAGCATACCTTTGACTCCTGATGCATATTCAATGCTAACTTCTCCATTTATTCTCGGATTTCACTTAGCTCCTTGTCAATTTCCACTTTTCTCTTATGCGGGCAATCCTCTATTCGACCATGCTCATGGCCTTCAGTAACCATCTTGGTTCTCCTTCATCCCACCTGACTGTCTACCATATGTTGCACACCTTGCAACAATATTTACAAAGAAACTCACTCTGTCTCCCTTCAACGGATGTCTACAGGTGAAATTATTATACCACTTGATGATGTCATCTTACTTATCTGCCTACCGAAATCAATTCTTCGGCTTTGATACCACTTGGTGGTATCAGAGTATATTTTTTCACCTTCTTTCATTTGCCTACGATTTGCAGAAAAAATCACACTCTGATACCACTTTGTGTAGAACCCCCCCTCTCTCTTCTCTCCTTGAGGGATACACGACCTCTCGGTCTAGGATCATTCAATCACTTGAGTCGGATTGGCTCTTTGGGTCCCCGCTGAAACCTAAATCTATTTTCACATGCCCCTTTTCTCCTAGGCACGGGTCTTGTTGGAACTGCAAGATCCTGCTAAGACCCTTTTGTCTTTACATGACCCTAGGCTATGGCCTTGGTCGAGTCCTATTTGCAACGACGCACTTCAGATATTTTGCAAAAAACTTACCCCCTTCTTCCCGATCTCTGAATCAACGAATTTACCCGGGAACCGATTTATGGTCCAAGTCTCTACCACAACTAACAGTTGTGATCTTCTTCGGACTCCACCTTCGGGAGTTCCTCCACACTGTTCTCCCCTTTCTTCCACATTAACTTTCCTCCAAAACACATGGATATGTGCCACGTGCCCTTCTAGATCTAATGGTCCATATCTACTTGTATCTTTGATACTTTGCGAAGATGACTCTTTTCTCCATGCAATTCTTTCAAATTTATTTCTCATGAACAATTGGATCTACTGTCACATCCTTCCCGAGGGTCAACATTTAGTACCTACTCTGGGCTTTAGAGATTTGGCAATATTGCACTCCACTGAACTAAAAATTCCCAAAAAATGATTTCTCCAGACTTCCAGATCTCCTGCCACCTGTCTCCCTCTTGACGATGGGTGTTCCCACTTCACTTCAGGATTTCGAGAATCCTTACTCATGTGCACACTTAGAACTTCTCCCACAATATGAGACTTGGATTGTTCTTAACCTTCTGCACTCTTTATAGAGACTCTGTGTGCGTCGGAATTAATCCTCATGAGCTTTTGTTGGCTCAAATATTTTAAGGTTCTCGTCCCTTCTGCATCCTTCAAAGGATTTTTCTAGTTCCCTCCTAAAAACTTGATGTTGTTCCTCTGGATATTGTAAAGTGAACTTAATTTACCTCTGGCACACTCCTTGTGCTTGACTAGCCTTTAGATGGTTGTCTTTCAACACTGGTCTAAGTGTTGGTCTGGTGCATTCCTTGCAAAGGTCTTCCTCCTTCTTCTTGAAATCCTTTGGGACTACTAAAGTAAATATTAAATTTGCTTAATGCACACTTGCAGAGCTTCTTTCCCTCAGAGTTTTCAGTAAATATAGGTTTTCCTCAAATTCTCCAACACTCCAGAGCATGTTGGTTCTTTTCACTCCTTGCACCTACTCAATTCCCTTCTGACAGAGTTATACAAAGTGTTCAACAACTATGGGCTATGCTTACTCTTGCGAAGACTTTTCTACAAGATATTCAACAACCTTGAGTTGTAATTATTGTGGTGTGCCCTCCTAACACATTCTCCTCTGACTCATAAGGGTTCAGATACGCACTCCTGGCGTTGGCTCACAAAATTTCAACACTCTGTCACACACTCCTTGCGCTTAGCCTAAAGAACCCAAAATAGTTTAACGATACTCATAGATATATAATTTCTATCCTTAACCTACAGATGAAATCTAATATACACATCTACAACATATATTCATACAAACACAATAAAATTCATAAACAAACATCCATTACATAGGAATTTGCAAACAATGGAATTTGTTCTTTTGTATTAATAACATAATGTCAGTTACAATATATTATCTCGGACTGCAACAAAGTCTTGAATCTTCTCTCCTCCTAGATTAAAATGATTTACCATCAACTTTAGCAGCCTCTACTGGGAATATGTTACAAATATTTATACAAGAGGGGCTCGATGAGCTTTCCTCCCAAGATACACTAGTGGTGTCTAATCACCATCAAAATGCCTACCTACTGAGGCAGATTAAAATGAGTGACGCCTACCTACTGAGGCAGATTAAAATGAGTGGAAATCTAATTTGAATTGGATGTATATCCCTCCTACCATAAACCACTTAGGGAAACCTCATCTACAGCCTGTGTGAAGGCACGACTTGGCTCTTCCATCCTGACAACATTTAATTGCTTTGATTACATTTGAAAATTCGATGGAAAATGAGAGGGATGGCACCTGTCCCCTCCTTGAATGTGCACCAATGTGTTGAATAGATGACACATGCTGAATAGCTGGCACGTGCTGAATAGCTGACACGTGTTGAATAGCTGGCACATGCTGAGGTGGAGCGATGCTCCTACATCAGAAAACATCACTGGCTCATCATTCATAACCTTTAAGTAAAGGTTAGAATCAACTTTACTCTTGGTAAATCCCAAGATCTTCAAAAAACTATCAATCCTGCCACATCAAGATCTTGGAGTTTTCTTCAATTTCCAGACATGAGTCTTTTTTGTCTTCAACTTCAGATCAAATTTTCACATCACTTTGTACTAATATGGTACACTTGCTCAATTCCAACTCAATCTGCACAGTCATGTGCTATCTCTATGTGATTTTTGCAAAGCACTACCTGTCTCACTTCTTGAGAGTATGCCCTCTTCTCTTTCTAGAACTGTTACTTTTGGAACTGGGACTCTGCACCTACAACTGCTCTGAAGCTGAGAATGGTTGCTCCATTCTCATTTTGACTATTGAAATCTAAGAGTAACTCCTCTACTCCATCATGGAAACAACTTCATCTAAAACTGAGAGTGGCTCAATAACTGATACTGAAGGTAGCTCTGCTTCTTTCATGGAGGTAACTCTATCTTTTATTGTAGTCATGTCTCCATGACCCAAATAATGTACTTCACCAACTTCCACTCAATTTTAAATATGGGGATTGCTCCCCTTGAATCTCATACTATATCAGAATCATGGTTGTCATGGTTGTCTTCATGAATACTGGAACTATTTCTTCAATAAGATTCTTGTCATAGTCTTCTCCCTCTTGCTGGGAGAATCCTATGGACACACATCAGGATTTGTACATACACAACATGCTTGATCTGTATAAATAAATCTTGGAATTCAATACTGACTTCTCTTGTAGTCTCATGGAAGAATCCATATCCTATTCTTTCTGACTAGCTTCCTTCTCTGTCACTGAAATAAGGGAATCTTCTAGGAGATTTCATATCTCCTAGGAGTCTCTGAAGCTATGATCTAGTATTCTCATGGCATTTGTCTCCCAGTCCTGGAAGATGCCTCTTCATTTGATCCTTTTTAAGATCAGGCTTACTCTTGATTTCTTCTGAGTCTACAAGGACTTCATCATCTCTTACAGGGTATACTTGGTGTTGAATACCAATTCTAAATATGAAAGGCTGAGTCGGACTTCAAACGCTTCCCATCAAGGTGGCTTCATTATCCTTTGACCAAGTCTTCTATGAGTTCTAATGTTTGGTCATGTTTGCAACGTTCTACTCCTTACAGTCAATCTCCATATGAGATACTTTGGATCTCAAAAATATCTTCGTCTTCATCTTCTTTGGTACATGAATGTATATGGTCATGTACATAGTCTTTTTCATGTCTCATCTCATTTGTTTCCTTATGTAACCTTCACTATAGCTTCCTCGGGGTTATCACGAGTGACCTGAAACAATGTCAACAAAACAACAAACAATAATAATACTCCTTTGATAATAATAAAAAAATAACACGAATAATCGCCACAGTAGCTCCTTTAGAGCTATCACTTGTGACTTATCTTAAGAAAAGATCAAAAGTAAGAAATATGATATGAAATGAGATCAACACTCTTCTAGTGTTGTGATAAAAAATTCCTCCATGGTAAATTAGAACCAACATAAGAAGTTTCTTCTAGAGGAGATGTTACTTGTATCTTGGTAAATGTTTACATTAATAATTTATCTCAATATGCTTACATGCTACCAAGTATAATACCTTTCAAAGACCGCTTCCTAAACTATAGTGTTTACTTGTAATGGGGTAGTTATAAACATGTGCAACTTTGAATCTTATCAACTTAATTAATCAAACTTGGGACTTGGAGTTTTGTCCTCAAGAATGAGTGTGTTTATTTTCTTCCAAGTCTCCTTCACTCAAGATGACAAGTGATTTCTTCAACCTGTCTTATGTACTAACAAAATATGTTATATTGACATAAAGCTGGGTTAGAGAATAAACTCTATGATCTCAACTTTAATCAATCTAATACCTTGACTTTAATTTTTGACCAAAGGTTAGTATGATAGTCATAGCTTCAACATGCAACCTAGATCAAAATAATGTCATAACAAATAGATGCATATCAGAATAATCGAACCTGGGTTGCATTATTCCTCTGAATGTGTTGGATCTTGATATCCTTCTGGATCTATGGAAATAGATCTCTTCTCTTGCAAATACCCTTTAAATCTTAACAATTTAGACATATGTGAATACATACCTCTGATAGTATTTGTAGGTAGTGGCACCATATGGTAGCAACTTTAATAATTACCAACTCTTAAGAACTTCAAGGGTGACTACAAATGATACTTCAACTAATGTTGCATCTGAAATTGGTACTGCAACGGATTTTAAAACTACAACTTAGGGTTTTATGAGGAAACACTAATTTTTCAAACTTCAAATTTTGAAATTCTGATCTATGGAATAGATGCACTGGGTTGAGGCGAGTTTGTTGGAGTTGTTATATTTCAAAAATTTCAAGTTTTTACCCTTGAAACTTGACCTGTGGAAATATGGACTGGTACTTCTTGTACTGGTTCTGGTTTTTCGGTACTTTTGGTACCAGTCAAAACTAGGGTTTGAATTTCCGGAGGCTGTGTCCACTGAAAAATGTGTGCTCAAGCTGCCAAAAGATTCACTAGGGTAGGGCACACTTTTCTAGATGGTTTTTAGGCAAAAATTCCTCTCCAACAAAAGCCCTAATTTTCTTGTACGACAACAATGACATTTTTTCTTATATAGTGAAAGGTGCTCTCTTCAACTTAGCTCTCATACCATGTTAAGTTTTGAGCTATTATTAGGTTTCTTTTCAATTTACTAGATAACCATAACATAGGCAGGGTCACTAAGAGAAACACAATCACAAGATACACATCATTTATCCTGGGAAACCCTCATGGGGGAGAAATCCCAACAAGACTTCCTTAATATAGATAACCAATCCAATGCCAAGACAATAAACCAAAACACTAGAGAATATACAACACTCAACAATGTGCCTCTCTCTTCCTTCTTCTCCCAACTGCAACTACCAAACTTGTGCACTAGATTAGCGAATGAGTGAGTGAACAAATGAGGCATTGGCCTCCTTTATTTATACTAACTGGTAGGCGCTAGAAAGGTGTCTCTTCACTGGGTAGGGCCAACTAGTCTTATTAGTGGTTAAAACCACTTTAATTAGGCATGGGGGTCGACTTCTTTATTTGCATAATACAATTAGGGTTTGACCAATCCACAAAAGGGGATTTGGTCAATTACAATTCCCAACATGATCAATCCATAAAAGGGGATTGATCTAATGAATAATGACTCAATAAATAAATAGAATACTCTTTGCAGTTACAATATTTCAACAGAGTGCAACTAAGTCCCATATTTTAGCAGGGAAGGGGCAAGAGTTAAGGAGGTGTTCACTAGTTTCTCCATTGGTCATGCAAAGGAGGCAGTAGGCTAGTCCAATAAAACCAACTTTAAGGAGATTTTCCCAAGTGAGGATTTTTTTCTTGCTCAAGAGCCAAAGAAAGATAAAGACTTTGGGCCAAAGTTTTTGTGACCAAATTTTGATCCAGATATCCCGGGGTGGGTTAATGTCGGTCCTTGTGGTCAATATGTGGACCTCTTGGAGTGAGAAACTACCTTCTAGCTGATGTACCCACCTTAGTTTATCTTTCCCTTGCTAAATTCTGATTTTCCCATTTGAGAGTTCTTGCCAAAGGAGGTTCCAAATAAGAACATGATGATGAGGGGTCCAATCGTCCTTGGGAATCCATGTTCTCTAGATGTCCCCAAGGTTAGGGGGAAGCCAGTATTGATGGATCTAGATTCTATTTTTTGTTGTCATGAGGTATTTGAGTTGACCAAGGTCGAAATTCTAAGAGAGGGGTGGAATATGCTGCCAGGAGTCTTCCCATAAGATGGTCGATATTCCATTCCTAATTTTTCAGAAGCACTGAGAGTGAACAAGGTGCTTGTTGGTCCACACTATATTCCAAATATATGAGATTGGGATTTGTACTGTGAGTCCGATGAGGCCTTATATTTCTACTTGTGGGAAATAATTTTTGTGCCATAGGTGAGCCCAAGGGGTGTTCCCTTCAGTTATCCATATCCACCAATTTTTTTCACCCAGGACTGCATTGAGGGATTCCAAGTCTTTTAGGTCAATACCCCCTTGCATCTTTGGGAGACATAGCTTGTCCCAAGCTACAAGAGCCCATTTCTTTTCTTTGCGAGTTTCACCCCACAAAAAATTTCTTTGGAGATTCCTGATCACTTTTAATATGGATTTAGGGGTAGTCAGAGAAGATAAGAGGTAGAGAGGCATGTATTGAAGCACTTCTTTGAGGAGCACCAGACGACCTGTTGTGTTGAGGGTTCTAAAAGCCCAGTTCTTGAGTTTTTTGCACATTCTAGAGAGCAAATATTCCTAGGTGGAGCACCTATGGTTGAACTCGAAGAGAGGCACACCCAAATACTTGGTTGGAAGGGAGCTCCATTGGAATTCAAGGATGTTGGAAATATTGATATGAACAACATGAGGAGTATTAAAGAAAAGAATATGAGATTTGTGGAGATTGATGGAGGTACCAGAGGCTTCAGAAAAGTCTACAAGGATCTGGTTGATTGCCTTGGCCTCTTTGATAGTGGGTTGGGTCATCAACAGTGGATCGTCCATGAACTGTTGATGCATAGTCAGGTGGTTCTCATCATGGAGGCAGAGGCCTCAAATCTGCTAGATTTCCACAACCGTTTTGATGCTTCATCCTTGTCCTTCTGCCATGAGGATAAAGAGGAAGGGGTAGAGTAGGTCCCCTTGCCTAATACCGTGAGTAGGGGAGAAAGGGATGTAAGGTGAACCATTGACAAGGAGGGAGAAAAAATTAGTGGAGAGAAGGGAGAGAACCCATTTGATCCAGGAGCCTGAAAATCCAAAATCTTGCAGGGTGTGTTGGATATATTTCTAGCTTAGTTTGTCGAAAGCCTAGGAGAGGTCTAGTTTTATGAGCATGCCATGGTACTTTGTGGACTTTAGGGATTGAACACATTTATATTCCATGATGATGCGATCTAAAATTTGTTTTCCTTCCACATAGCCTATTTATTTTTGGAGATAAGGGTGGGGAGCATAGGTTTAAGTCGATTTTCAATAATCTTGGTGATAATTTTGAAGATTACATTGCAAAGGAAAATGGGGCGGAAGTTCTTAGGACTATCAGCATGCACTTCTTTGGGGATAAGGGTAAGGAAGATGGCATTGAGACCGGGAAGGACATTGGCATGAGAGCATGAGTCTTCTACCACTACCCAAACATCCCATTTGATTATGGGCCAAAAATCTTGAAACAAATCCTTGGTGAAGTCGTCTCGGCCCAGAGATTTATTTTTGGGCATGTCAAAAAATTCCTGATCGAATTTCTTGAGAGAAGTGGGATGCATGAGGGATTGTTTTTTCTCAGGGGAGACTAGCCACAGAATGTGTTGAGTTGTTTTTTGTATGGATGTTCCACGATCATGTTGCAGCTCTGAAAGGAGGTCCTGGAAGTGGGAGGTGAGTTCCCATTCAATTTTCTTATGTTCGGCGAGGCATTTTACATTGGAATATTTTATGATGATGATTTGATTTTGATGGTGGATTTGAATCATGGATCTGTGGAAACATTTGGTGTTCTTTTCCCCTTCTTTTAACCAACGAACACAATATTTTTGCCTCGAAAGTATTTCTTCCGGTGATTCTCTTTCTCTGAGTCGAGTTCGGAGGTTTTCTTCATCTTGGACAAGTTTATCTATTCTTCCATTTTGAATCATAGTCAGTTGAATGTATTCCAGTTGCTTCATGAGATTTTGTTTGGCTTGAAAAATATCGCCAAATTCTTCCTTATTCCAGACCTTGAGTTGTTTCTTTATGTGTTTGAGCTTCTTCTGGAATTTATGCATTACTGAGTGGGAGGAGAGGGAGTAATTGGTACACCATTCATAAATTCATTTTTGGAAGTTAGGGTGCTTTATCCAAAATCTTTCAAATAAAAAAGGGTGATTTTTGGGGGTCCTTTGGATGTCAATATTAAGTTGGATTGGCCAATGCTCGGAGCCTCCCCGAGGGAGGATAATTGCAGAAGGGTGGAAGTCATGAAGAATAAGGGAATCAAAGACTAAGAAGTGATCAAGACAAGAGGTGATTTGCTGAGAGCCTCATCGATGGTTGTTCCAGGTGAAGGTGTCAATGGAAGTTTCAATATCTATGAGGTTGAGGGAGTGTATGGTATCCATAAAGACTTGTCAGTCTTGATCTAGTTGCTTGAGGCCTCCCTATTTCTCCAAAAGGGAAGTGATGGAGTTTAAATCACCCCCAATAATACATTGGTCATTTTTAACCAGGGGAGGGAGAAGTGTAAGGGAGGCTAGAAAGATTATATTTTCTAGGAGGAGGTTGGGGCCATAAACATTAGTAAGGGTTCCTGAGAGGGTGGAGCCAACAAGCTGGAAGTGAGCTGAAAGAGAGTACTTGGTGGAAAAGAAGTTAGAGGGACAGATATTTTAGAGGGATTCCACAGGAGGGCTAGTCCTCTCGCATATCCTTGGGCATCTAGAGCTATAACAAGGGAGCAGGGCCAAATTTGAGATTCAAGTGCTTGGAGAAGGTGGTGCGGGCACTTGGTTTCTTGAATCATAACAACAATAGGTTTTTTGGAAGAAATACGCTACTTGAGAAGCCATTGTTTGGTCTTCCCATTGAGGCCTCTTATGTTCTAGGAGAGAAATTTCATAAGGAAGGTGGGGGGTTGGGTTGAAACGTGTCTGTCATGAGGGAAATTCATCTCAAATTAACCAAGAAGTCTCCTAGGTCTTTGATGAGCTATTGATTAGATTTTCTTCCTCTCTCTTTTTCCTCTTTGTTATTTCTAGAATCTGAAGAGGTGGAATATTTCATACCAAGTGAGGTATTAGGGTTCATACCCTTTGCCTTCGTGCTATTGAGGATGCGATTTTGGACCAACACATCTTTGAGGAGTTGCACTTGCTTTTCCAGGAATGGAATTTGGGTCTTGTTGCTTACAGGCTGCGACAATGGAGTTAAGGTCCAGATCTCCCAGATCCATGTCCTCACCATCATCTGAGTCTAACTAGTCAGGCAGTGCCTCTTGCATGTCAATTTCGCTGGCAGAGTGGTTGTTGTTTGTTGTATCCAATGTTTTCCTGTGTTTTATTGGATCCTCCTATGATATTTCTGTAGTCAAGTTACCGGGTTGGGCTTGTTCTTTGATGGCTTGGGTTAGGTTACTTTCATCATCGGGTGGGAGGGAGTCGAAGGGGTTTTTGACAACAAAGTTATTTTTGGGTGGAGGTGGGTTGGGGTATCGTCTTGATTTTTTTCGAGAGGAAACAAGATTGAAACATTCCACATCATGGATAGGGGGAGGGGGGTTGGCCGCGATAGAGTTGGGATTCAACGGGTAGTCGCGAAAGAAATGGTTCTGGGCATGGAAGCAATGACATTGTAAGGGAATATTTTCATATTTGAGTGTTTAGATCCAATCAATGTCATGATAGATTACTGTTATGGATTCAGGGAGGGCTTTGTAAGATCCATGTATACACAAATTCATGCATACAAGGTATAATATCCCATTTTGGTGGCTTCTGAATATTTGACGAAGGAACCTATGGTGTTGCCAATGCCTACCAAGATTTCCTCATCCCGGAATTCATGGGGCAGTGAGTAAAGTCTTATCTAGACTGATGGTGCCATGAAATATTCTTTTTTCAGGGATGAAATGTTCGGTCGAGGGTCTGAAGTGGAGTCCTACAGAGTTAAATAAGTACAGGCCACCTTCAAAGACTTTATCACGGTCCTCCATGTTGGAGAAAATGGATGTACATAATACTTTGGATCCTAATTTGAGGTCGATCTATCCTTTTGGCTTCCAGGTTGTTTTTATCCACTAATTGAGGGATTTTTTCGTAGGCCAGATGCCCATAAAATTGCCTATGAAATCATGTTCATGAATGTGTTGAATGAAGGGTGATATGAGGTTAGTTTTAACCTCATAGGAAGGGTTTACAATAGCCTTAGGCAGGCATCCAAAGATGATGAGAGGAGAGGATGCTTGGGTATCAGGCAGGGGTTGTGAGTCATTCGAGTTGGAAGGGGTGACTTGTGAATCCATGCTCAGGGGTGGGAGACCATCCAAGGGTTGGGAGGAATATTGTAGAGAAGAGGGAGTGGGGTGCTGAGTGTTGCACTGACTTGTGAGGATCTAGTTGTAGGAGGGATACGAGCTTCCCCCTCCAATGAAATTCATGGAGGAGAAGAGAGGCAGGAGTAGTAGGGTTTCCAGTTAGAAGGGTTGCAGAGCTAAAAACATCGTAAAGAAGATCAATCGATTATCCTGCATTTTTAATCTATTTGTAACCCACATTGAAATAATTTTTTTGTTATTAATAAATTTTTAAATGCCATGCGCCAACTCCATATTAATAATTGAAGGAATTATGCTTATTTTTTTACTTTCTATTACTTTATATATCTCTCTATATAAATTTGATATAGAATTATTTTACTTATGTTGGACATTGAAATATTGTTTTTTTTATTAATGTTCTTTTTTTAATTCTACGTGTCAACTCCATGTTGATCAGGAAGGAATTACACATCTCCCTCATATTGGGGTGTAGAAAGCACCAAAATAATTTTGATATCGAATAAATAAATTGTAAATGAAATAAGAATTTTTTTCACTTTGAATTACTTTATATTTCTATTTAAAGTTGAAATAGAATTATTTTACTTTTTTTTCTTTTTTTTGTTTTGTTTTCAAGCTAGGTTGAGCCTAGGACGGGACCGAACCCAATGTTGGATGGAAGGACGATCTACCTAAGAGTGGGATATTGTCACTAGGATTGTACAATACTCCAAGATTGTGTGAGACTCGATCAAGCCTAGAGACCCCATGGGATAGTTTAATTCCCCCACAAATGGCTTCCACCCTCAACCTCTCCCCAAGAGATTTGAACTTGTGACATGATGGGGACTAAACCCCACACAAACCAAGTGGTATACACCTCATGGGTAGAATTGTTTTACTTATGTTGGACATTGAAATATTTTATTTACGACGAACATTGAAATGATTTTTTTTTATTAATATATTTTGAAATGCTATGTGGAAACTCCATGTTGAGCATGGAAGGAATTGCAACATAGATCTTGATCCTTGGATTTAACTAATAATATAATATTTTCAAGGAAAGTTACTTAGATCCTTTTTCAAATGACATGGGTTTGATAGGTAATGATTTGACCTTTGTAATTTTATGTGTTTTCTTGATTTATATTTAAATGTAACAATTAGCACTTTAATTTTATTTTCAACATTGAAAGTTGTCTCAAGTACTTGAAATTTGGTCTAGTCATTGATTTGTGTTCTTCAATACCTTCCTTACTATGTACTTGTATTTCTTGAAATGAGTTTAAGTTTTTTAGGGGTGCCTTAATTCCTAAAACATATGCAATTGAATATGGTTTGATGTTTTTACCCTCCTTCCAAATGAGGAGGAACTAATCATCTGATCTATTCCTAAAAATATCCAAATATTTCCCTCATTAAATTTCCATTATATAGTTCTTTAAATGTTGTTATCCTAGTGATTCCCGGATGCAATTAAAAAAAAATGAACATCTTAGTCAGGGATAATTTTAAGGATGGAAATTTATATTAAAATGTAAAAACCTCGACTAATCTTACTAGTTCTTAATATGCAAAATGTAAAATGTTTGGCGATAGTTTTGTAAAAATATTCGGATTTATAATTATTTTATATGGTTTCTATAAAATTTTGACGATTGTTAAGGTAAGTAATTTTATTCTATATAATTTGGGTGAATAACTTTTAGAAAAAATGGAAATTGGCAAATATTTTATTGGGAAAAACCATGGAAAATTATCCCATCGGCGAAATTTAGCCCCTAAAATTTTCCCTGATTTTGGTCATGATTCTTTCAAAGCTATGGTTGGATAATTGATGGAAACAAAGTGATTATTATTGTGTTGGAAAGTGACCACACGTCTTTGTAACTATAATGCTTAGTTTTTAATCTCTAGATGGATATTCACATAACATTGGGGAATTCTCTAATTGTCAACTAAAATGCCCCATCTCCAACAACATTCACGAGAATTTGACAAACCAAATTTTTTTGACTTCGATTAAATCGTTGTCAAGAATGAAATTGTGACATTCTTGATCCATTTGGAGACCATGGAAAATGATTATATCTCTTGCATTTTTGAATTAATAAACTTTCAATTTTAAATTGTCAGAATTGCAGGGGTTGGATTTGGACTAAAACTGTGTCGAGAAAGATGAAAAAAATAGAAGCATTTTAGTTAACACTTAGCTAATGTTGACATTTGGTGGATTCTATGTAGGGTGAGAAGGTCATAATCACCAAGCATTGTTTGCATATATCCTAATGATACCAATGTTTTCATAGAAATCTAATTTGTATATCTACACATACAATATCATCATTGGGATATGCCTATACAATGTCAGGTGTTTATGTCATACCCCATATTATTATTAAATAATTAAATAAATGATGATGATGATGATAATAATAATAATAATAAGAATAATAAGAATAATAAGAATAATAATAAAATAAGAATAATAATTATCCTAAGGGATCATAATAAGTATTTAAAAATAAATAATTGGGTAATAAAATAAAATGTTAAAATAAGTAACGGTAATTTATGGACAAACCCTAAAATATAATAAAAAAATAAATAATGGATCCTTGGGATTGTGTTATTTACCATGGATGGATTCTATAGAAGGAAAAATAATAAGGAGAAAATGATCATCTCATTTTTCTTGGGAAATTTGAGGAAAAGGCTAAGAAGAGATGGCATAGTAGTAGATTGAGTGCTCGAGGTCTCTCAGTCGTGATGACTGAGGGCTTGGTTGGGAGGATAGTCGTTCCCCACACTCTCGTGAAGCTTGCAGGATTGAGAATTGGAGTGCCATGTGTAATTTGATTCCTTTAGCTTCAAGTAAGTTTCTCAATGCATGCTCCTTCTTATAGCTTATTAAATATTGAGTCGTGTATCTCTACTTTTTATCAGTTTGTCATGTTGTATTAAAATTGGGTCCTGACATATGGAATGAAAGAGACAGTATAAATCTAAGGTCCTATGGAACTTACCATTTTGAAAATCATTTGAAAGGAATATATATGAATATTTCTTACTTAGATAGAATTATACGCATGTAAGATAGGTGATGGATTTGAAATATATATAGATCTGGTTATAGATCGAAAGATAAAAGATATTTTGAAATCATATCTCAAATTCATGTTCCTAGATATAAAATATAGAACTATTGATATACAAGCCTCTATATATCTGTATCATGGATTTATTCTATCTGGTCATCACAAGTCGGATCATCAATCCATTCAATGATCTATTGTTTAACCATGAACTTTAAATTCTGTAAGTGTGCATTTTTACTAACAGTTGAAGGGATTAAATCTTTGGTGATGATAGTGTGTCCCTTATATTTTATGTATTTTACATCATATCTATTGAAAAATAAACTTCCTAAATAAGAAACTATGTAAAAGGATCATTGAAGCATTTTGTAAAGTATGCAACCTATCCTGCTACCAAACAAAGGGAATTTAGGGTTTCTAGGTAGAAGAAGTTGATCATGATTGCATGGATTCAATAGGACATAAAGAATTTTTCGACCAATCAATGCTATCTCTTGTGTTTTGAGTTTATTAATTATTTATATATAAGGAGATATCACACTTACCAACTCTTTCTCTTCTTGAGAAATCAATGATATAATTGTAACAGAAGATTGAACCAAGGTCGTGAAGTGGGATTAATTATTACCAGACCCAATCAACCTTTTGTGTCAGGTATTTTATGGATCTACTCATGATTTTACATGGTTTACCAAATTCCATTTAATATTTTCTTTCATCTAACCGAAGTTTGGTTATTTTTTCCTCCATATTGTTTCTCCCATCCCCAATACCTAATGTTGGTTGTGGAGTCTGATTATGTTCCTGATTTAGAGGTAATTTTTAGCTGTGTTTGGATCCCATTTATTGATGGGTGGGATCCCCCCCCCCATATATGTCACTATATGGGTTGATGACATTCATAGGAGCCCCCCTGGCCAGGGTCTGGGGGAAACACCCCCAAAGAGAATTGTTTTGGAAAAATTGCCTCATAAAATATTGGAATTTCATAGTCAATCTGAATCTTTTGGATTATTGAGAGAGGGGTGAATCAGTAATATGCAATTTAAACCACTTATTAATCCTTTTAACCACAATGTATATTCATTTAACATATTTAACAATGTTCATTAGTTCATCAGTAATATGTTATTGTATCATTTAACATTAACATCTTGTTGAGGGGTCCTAAATCCCTTTACCACAACAGTAGGAACCAAACCTGCCACCGAGGCCCAATTATAATCTGCAACATTTGATAGTGGAATGGTTCTTCATATCTTGCGATCCGACCAATTAATCGATGGGATTTACGTAGTGATTTACATGATATCTTCTTGTGAAAAATCCTCCTTCACTTTGAACGTTCTCTTTTTTGTATTTTCTCTTATAGGTGGGTCTAATAAAAGATAGGTGCTAGTATAAACCAGCTGGGTAAAAGAAAAGGGAAAAAAACTTAACTACTAAAGAAGTTTGAGCTCAGGATAACCCTCACGCTCAAGCATGCAGACAACGATTTTTACACCTACGACAAGCCTAGTACTAATACATCAACTTGCTGGTATTTCAATTATTGACTGAGATACAATTATCAAAAGAAAACATAAATGCAAAAAAATGATGGCAAGAAAATTAGTTTCCTTAGCTCTAATCACTAATCACACATTAACACAACGATTTTCTTTCCATAATTAGAGATAAGAATTATAAAATTATTGAATCAACTAACTTATCAATAGATTCAAAAACTCTTACTCATTACAACATCCATTCATGAGATAAAGTCAGAAGTAATTCCTCCTTATGATCCAATCACACACGCCTTTGATGTAAAACATAAACTTGTCTCCAACCCTAAACATGACTTCTCAATTAAGGTAGTTCCAAAATATTCTTTACAATTCCAAAAATGAGGGTCTTTGCAAAAACTATCGACCCTCTTATTTATAAAAAAATATTATCTGAAAATATCTATCAAAATTGAAAGCTAAGTAAAACAAAACATTGCCACATGGCGATTTCATATCTATGTCTTCTAAGAGTCATCAAATGGTTTCACTTAAGTGGATGAATCTTCTCATACTCTGACCATTTGACGAAGAGTTCCTCTCATGTGTTGGCATACGAGAATCTATGTTGATCCATCGGGGCCGAAAGGATCTCCTTTATCTCCATTGCATGTGCCCGATACTTGACTACTTTAGCACTTAACTGTTGTATTACCACCTGAGCCTTGATCGGGTGATCCATGAATTGTTGTACTTGATCTAGTGCCATGTTTTCCACCTTTTCTATCTATGTAGTCCATGATGAGTCTTGTTCTACATGTTGTTTGATTATGTCATGTAAGTCGACAAAGTCCTAGGGTGAGCCGAATTCTGGGAGATCGATGTTTCTCATCACCCGATTGATCTTGGTCTAGATTCTTTCGCAGTTGGCCCACTTCTCTTGAATCTCCCATTGAGGTTCTTGGGCCATATTCACCTAGTATTCGACGGACTTCCTTATATGATCGATGTTGTTGTCCCTTAGCACCCGAATGTCATGCTCTTCAACGTCTCAATCCTTTTGAACTACACTAATGTAATCAATTCTTTCCACCACTTAGTGGGCCTTCTCATACCATATTTCCATGTCTTTTCATGTTGCTAGTTCCATAAGGGTGTCTTCTTGGAATTTGGCTATCCCTACAGTTAAAAGGTGCCACTCACTCGTGAATTTTCTATAGGCATCTTGGAATTCGCTTCTCAATAATATCGTGGCCTGTGTGGAGTCCTGATAGTATTTTTCCAAATGGCGCAGATGCTCCAACTCCTTTAGCGTAATGGCCAACTCCTCTTCATCTTTTCTTTCTCCATCCAGGGTGGCATCTGTGATTTCCATCCCTATGCCGATAAGCTCAGACATCTTGGCATGCTCCGTGATGATCAATTTCTCCTCTGTGGTGATGAGGATGGAACTATCCAAAGTAATCCTCCTATTCTTAGTGGTTGTCTTCATGATGTCTTTCCTATTTCTATCGTAGGAGATGGATTGTATATCTATGAACTCATCCATAGGTTCATGATTTGTTTTCTCTCCCAAAGTAAGAGTGTTTCCTAGGCTCCCAATGGTGTATATCTGTTCAATACTAGGTTATTGAAACTCTTCTATATGTTCTGATGGATCGACCTCTGGTATTTTCTCATCGGGTGGTAAATTAATGGTCAAAAATGAGGAATCAGGGGTAGGCTCGGTACTTACTTGGTAGTAGGTTGTTGAAATATCAATTTCCTGTTGTGTGATTTCTCCTTCTTGTTCAAGCGATCCTGGCTCATCCATCGCACCGTCCATTGGGATTCTCGGTATGTCAAGTGGCTCAGCATCCAAGGCACTTTCCACCTCATGCTCCTTTTGTTTATGTCTCTGAATTGAAGCATCGGTAACCAGGGTGGATTCCTTCTCAAGTTCTGTTTCCTCTGTGATTTTCACTAGAGTGACCAGGGACACCTCTAAACTCTCCTCATCGTCATAGATGGTTATTAGATTGACAATGGGATTTGGTGTACTTGTTCTCCCTGATGTCCTTGCTATCTCAGGCTGAGCCGAAACCTCCCCTAGTGATCCAAGCTGTGGTGTTGAAGCTTCAAGGTTATCTGACCCGATGGTTTCTTCAATCTGTATCAGCTCTGGGTCACTTGGTCCTCCCTGACTTTCGATTGGGTTGTCGATAAGAACCCTTGTCATCTCTACGAGATCCATGTCATTCTTCAATTGATCAATGACTCTCTGTGCCTCTTCCATCAAGATAAATCCCCTTGTTTGTGCTTCTGGTGTCAAGAAGAATCCCTTTCTTTGTGCCTCTATTATCTCTACCACTCTAATTTCTTTCCTGGCTCTAAGGGCCTCTTGAGCCAACTGCTCTATTGTTTCCACCTTTTCATCCACGCTCATGGCCTTGAACCTGGTCATTTTTGGGTTGGCCATCCTATGCACCACCTCATCCCAGTCTTGGGCATTCTCTATGAAGACTTCGCCCTCAAAATTATCATGAGCATACGACCAGTAGGATGATACTTGCGAAGCATGTTGGAGGACCAGGGCTTTAGGGTTGTGCTTGTGAAATCGACCTGTCGCGAACCTGAATTCAAGTTGGCTAAACCGTTATTGTTTGGCTTGAGAATTATCCTTTACCAGATAGAACCCCACATGGAAACCGTAGGGTATGAAAGCTCGTTTCTTGTCTTTGACCAATGTGGCATTATAGCCCTGCAAGATGGTCTGATAACAAATTTCTCCCACGAAAAGACGGTCCAAGACATGAGATGGTAGGAGATGTGGTGCTCTAGTGTCCTTGAACACCCTGATGTAGGTTGAGTGCTCATCCAAGTACCAATGGCCTAGATTAGATATCATTTTCTTGGCTGCTTCTGATAGCCTTAGGCATTCCTTCTTAAAACTAATAAAATAAATGTGGGCGATGAATCCATCGCAGATGAGTGTGTAAGATTTCTTGTACCCGTTCTCCCATAGCACGCTAAAGTAGACATGGACCAAGAGATTTGCAACATTCCAACTCATATTCATGCTGACGAAGACGTTCCTTGCGCACATGACATCGAGAAAGTACGAGGACATGTAGGAAGTTGGTTCCTCTCCTTCCTTCGGCGTCTGAGCCTGCATTACATAGATGCTTAATTATTTGGAGATTATCGCTCCCCAGTTGAATCTACTCTCGACGATTGAAACTGTGTATGCCAAAGGAATCCATGCTTTTGAAAAATTGGAGTGGTCCTTTTCTTCGTATAACCGACAGATGAGAGCCATCAAATAGACGTATGGCTCCCTCAAATTAATCATTCCATACCAGCCATTGCTCCGGTTAGTGAACTTCTTCTCCTACTTCCACCATGAGGCCATCATCCAACTGGTGTTATGGAACTCATATAACTTTACCATGAAGTCCTTGTTGAGCCACTCCTCTAGGTCCCTGAGCTTATAGTAATTCTACACTTCTATTGGCAGGAAAACTCTGATGCATCTGCCATTCTAATCGTTGATCAAGAATTTCATTCCATTCATGTGGTCGATGAGCCATTTCAAAACCTCTATGCATAGGAAAACCAGGGTTCTCCTTGCCACCATGTGTAAATACGACCGTTGGATGTTCGAAAACACCTGGCTATCGAGCGTCCTTATGTATGGATCACTGTGTGGGATATATTCTGGGTATTCTTCTTGGCTGATTCTATTAAAGAGATCCCTCTAATGTAGGAGTATTATTTTGGACCCAGTTCTTTCTTCAAAATCCCCGAAGGCCGAAGGTTGGGTAAAATCTTTCTTTATCGAGGTTTTGATGACAGGCTCCACCCTGGGAGCATACTCCAATTGCCTTGCGGTCCCCGAAGAATAACCTTTGCCTATCTCTGGTTCTTTCATCTTTGGTGCTCTCGGTGAGCGTCTAATGGTTGGTTTTATCAGAGACATTCTTCCTCTGAGGCTTGTTAAACATGGTTTTGATAATCAAAAGGGTCAGTATAGTCTCAAGTTGCTCACTCTACTCCTTCAGATGCTTTGGAATTCACTTACGCATAGAATGAATTTGTTCACAATGGTTCTAGAGATTTAAATATGGATGATCTTATCGTGTCACATCAACCATTCAATTTTGGTTATGAGTGAAATACAAATCTGTCATTGGATCTTCAAAGGAGTTTAAAATTAAATTCATCGTGGGTTGATGACAAAGGTGTGGGTGGTAATGTGGTCTATCAGCGATTTCAAAATGATGTTGTATAATTGGCACACAGGGTAGCAAATAATAATGGATCGAGCATTAACTAGTTCCTTAAATGTCTAAAATCTGATCGTATCTAATGCCACAAACATCCCATCATTCCACTCTTTTAGTTGATGGATCGGGGGTAGATATTGTGCTATGAACATTTTCATTGATATGCTCCTGCAAAAGCTCCAATGTTGATCGATCTTACCGTACAATGTTGATATGGAAAAGCTAACTCGGAGGTGTGACTTGGACCTAGGGAACCAAAAATGACTTGGGATAGAACTAGACCATGACCCTCTTACCTAGTAAAGACACATAGTGTTCTAGACCAGTGACTTAATTCGCTCATGTTAATTGAAGTCAGGACTTTCTTTAAGCCATTCGTTCTAAAACCAAATACTAACTTGCCGATGCCGAAAAGTGTTAAGGATCAGTGATCAATGATAAACTACCCAAGTGCTCTCAGATCGGCTCCCTCGAAAAAGTTTCGATGCCAAAATTGCATTGGGGATTGGCGATCAGAGATAAATTTATCGCGGTCAAAATTTTTGTTGTGATCCTTCTGGATTTTCCCCGATCTTGATAAAGCGCATCGGGCATCGGCTATTGGTGATTGTTTTACGTCCTTTGTTAACTTTTGTCTTCCTCTAATTTTACCAATGCCGAAGGGGGATCGACTATCTCTCGAACCCTTATGCGAATAACCTACGTAAACCAAAACCTCCTTCTGTCGATGCCAATGAGGATTGAAAATCGATGACTGTTGTTTTTGTATGGTTCCTTTACTTACTTGAGTTCTTTCCAATGACAAACCTGAGTGCATTAGGTGCAGTGTTTAGCTATCAATTCTTAATTCAGGTATTAAGGTCCTTTAGAAACGAGGTTTAATAAGTTCAAACAAACATTAATATGTTATAAGAGTCATGAAAATGAAAAAAGATAAAACATTTCCCAAAATGAAGTTGAGTCAGATAGTGCAGAAAACAAGTGGTACCCAAAAAGTGAGAAAAAATTGATAAGGCTTTTTAGGGTGTGTTGAGTTTTCAACACATCCATCAATGAATAATAAAAAATAATAGACACATCCACACTGTTATCACATATAATTGTAAGGGGGTTTTTTCCCTAAAGATTTGGCCCTTGGGCAGAGAAAATGTGAGAAAAGGGGTTTAAAAACCCACCATATGTTTTTAATCCAAAGTTGGGGTGTATGAAGTCAGGGGACAGGTGGCAACAGATCAACATTTGGTTGAATCGTCAAGTGGAAAAGTCAAAGGGAGGAGTCATGCGGACTCACAAAATGCAAAGTCACGAAGTGATCTGGGTCATCTATTACAGAAGGACACGTGGCATAGGATCAACATGGAGAAAGTTGTTTCGGAAAAGCTCAAGTGAGAAGTGTCGATAACCAAGGTCCCAAAATTTTGATATTCATCTGAGAAGTTCGATCAAAGGGGACATGTGGCACATGATCCAAGAGATCACGATTTCGTGACTCAGAGGTTTTAGCATGGAGCACAATGTGAGTTCGCGAAACACGAAATCATGATGCGCCTGAGAGTTGGGCCCATGATCACAGCCTACGGTGATATGGAAGTAGGGCCATAAAGAAAGGGAAAGCACCCATCGAGCAACGGGCGGTTGAGATTGTTCAAGGAAATTATCCTGGCCGTCAATATCAAAAACTATTTGAATGTCGATCTAGATGGGTCATTTCGTGGGATCGAACATCGAGATATTTGAAATCAAGAGGAGTGAAGACTCCCGATAGGTGAAATCTTGAAATTTCATATGGGGGATGTGTAAGGTCATGGCCCGAGGTCACATGGAGTGATGGATAGGAGCTACGTCAAAGTCTGAAAGTGCCTGTAATGGTCTCATGAAAGGATCTGTGTGGTTTCGAAGAACTAGTCTTGACTTGGAGGAGTCGTGAATGTCTCCTGGAGCATCCAGGGGTGTCAAGCTCCATCCCGATCCCCATGTAGGTAGTTAATGAAAAAGGGGGAGGTGGTTGAAACCTCATCTCACCCCATAAATGGAAAGCATGGAAAGATGACCGTGTAGGCAGACTGTCAGTCAAAATTTCCCCTGTCAACGGATTCTCCCACAAATCCCATACTTATTTGAGATTGCATCTGACAGAAGAAGATGTAAATGCAAAGTTTTGAATGTAATAGTTGGGTCACATCTCTCATGGTGGCGAATTGTTCTAAGTATAAATACTTGGTTTTGATATGTTGTTATGGTCGATGGTTGAGCTACGCTCCCGATTTGTAAAGTTTTCTTGAAGCCTCTATTATCCAGTTATGTGTGGCCATTTGAGACTTCTTGTTTAATGACAATTAAGCTTTCTTTTCATCTCTTTTCTTATGATACTAAAGGATCGGGCATGGACGATCTAGTCGAGTTCTGATAACTATATTGTAATTTATGTTTGATTGTGGTGTTGTTATGGCATTTTCAGTTTCCGGAGGCTTCAGATTCAAGAGGATCTTGTATTTGAAGCTTTTCCTCCTTAGGCTTCTAGAAGACCAGATGTCCATAGAAGACCTCTACCTTTTCTCCTCAAGTTCCTCATCCTACTCACCCTTTCTACAACTTACTTACTGAAGTTAGATCAAGACCGCATCTCCCTGTGTATACTAGCCCAGTTTTTCGATTTAAAGTGATATAATCCTGAGTATTCATCCATTAGACCCCCCTTAAATTTATTCATTGTGACATAAAACTGGTGGGTACTGGGCTTACCTTTGTCACAATCTAGAGGTGACTTCTAGTGCTAACATTTATGTCACTGTTGCTATGGACGAATTGAAGATTTTCCCTGGGTAGAATGACAACGGAATTTTGATTCTGAAGGTGCATCATAAATCAGAACCTTTGAAGATTGCGCTTGCACTTGGCGACTCCACTGAGGTGATTCCACTGTCTCAACCCCATTGTTTCAGTGTGGCTGCTTTTGGCTACACCTGGTAGCCCTTGGGAGAACACAATGATCAAATCTGGTCTTTGATGGTGAACAAAGGCCAAACACATTTCTACTTCATATCATTCACCTGACAAATGTATGGTTAAAGGATCAACTAGTGACTCCACTGGTTTGAGATGAACAAAATCCTGGCCTAGAGGTTTTCTCCTTTCAATTTTTCTATTATTCCTGGTTTTCCTAATGTTGTCCCTACTATGGATGAATGGGGTGATTATTTTCCCATATTTAGAGAATGTAAAGAGGACAACCCTGCTTGGCATCTCCATGAGTTTCATGAACTCATGCATAAGTGGGAGATACATCATGAGGATTTTTTAATGAATATGTTCATGTTCTCATTGGACGGGGATGCCTATGAGTGCTATCAATCCTTTCCACCTCCTAGTGTCTCCTCCCTATAACAGTTTCATGTAGGCTTTAATAAGCATTGTCAAAGGTATTATTCCTTTGATTTAATCTGTCATAATTGTTGTGAGGGATGTGAAGGTCATGATCAAGATATGGTTTTTTCTAATGAAGGTTGCGAGGATGAGGACCACGAGGACTATGAAGATGCTTTGGGCGAAGTAATGGAGCTGGTAAAATCTCTCTTTGCCAAACTAGAAAGGTTGGAATCTAAAGAAAGTGAGGAGGATTTTCTAGTCCTTGAGGCGGATGTTCTTGAAAGCTCTATTGAGGATGATAGTGAAGATTTCATAGCTTCATATGCCTTACATTCTTCTCTTGAGGTTCCTGATGTCCCTAGCTTTGATGATTATTCATATGAAGAGAAGCGGAGCCCTACATCACAATTTGCTGACCATAGGGGAAATCATCTTGTATATGACAGCTACAAATCAGATTCTGAGCTAGATATGCAGGATTTCCAAGAGCATACAACAGAGCCTTATCCTCTATTCATTAAGGAAATTCATTATCAGGAAATCAACCATCCTAAGCAGCATGATGAAGAGCAGAGATTTCCCACGGGTCATGTTTATGATGATTATGAATCCGACCCTTGGGAGATCCAAGAAGAAGAACCAGAAGAGAAGTAGAAGGGGTAGTTTATCTTCTGTCCAGAGCCTGTCAATGAGAAACCATCATTCAAGAGAAGTTAGCTTGCATCAACCTCTCACCCACCTGTGCTTGCCAGAGATATCCAACAATTTTTGAGAAACTATGTAGCAGAGAAGGTTGTTGTTTGGGCTTCAAAACATCATACAAATATCACTCATTACCATACATTTTTCACATATGCTTCCATTAAATCACTCATTATTCACCACCATGTCACTTCATTTTCCCTATTGTTCACCATTAATGGGTCTCATTTATATTTTCCAAATATTATTTATTTTCAAGCATTTTTGAGATAAATTCTTGATTAAATATTAGAAAATAATATATTTTACTTCATATATGGAAAGTGGATTGTTTTTGTGACATGTGTAGGTTCCAAGGAAGCTTCCAAAACACCTTTATGTGGCCTTGCATGATCAAATTCGAATTTGAGAAGATAAACCTCATGGAGAAGATCATGATCTCATGGAGAAGATCAAGGACAAAAGGGGGTTATGTGTCTAGATGGTTGAGAGATGTATGGAACTAAAGAGAGATTAGTGGATCACATTTATGAGTTTGTTATCATAGTTCTTGTATAAATAGGAGTGTTACCTCCATCATTTGAAATCTGGAGGCTGGTAATCTTAGAATTAGAGAGAGTTGTAATATTAGAGTTGGTTTGTAATGGAAATTTTGAAATAAAGAATCATACTTCGATTTTGCTTCTACATCTGAGTCTCCTTTGAAGTGGTGTGCTTGTGGAGTGATGGAGGGCCCCCATGGCCTCACTTGCATGCTGATTTGCTTATTTTAGGTATAGCTTAATTCATGTTTTTGTTTGATTTCAGTTTTTAAAGTCTTGTTAAATGCTCTAATACTGGAAGGATCTTATTTGAAAGTGTTTTTGTGAGAGAACCACAAGATCTCAGACAATTATTAGATTTAGGTTTGTTTGGTTTCATCTCTTAATTTTTGTTAAATGTTCTAATATTGGAAGAGTCTTATTTGAAAGTGTTCCTGTAAGAGAATCGTAAGACCTCATACAATTATTAGATTTAGATTTGTTTCATTTCATCTTTCAAAGTTTTTATTAGATGTTCTAATATTGGAGGAGATCCTAAAATTCAAGTGTTCTTGTAAGAGAACCTTAGGATCTCGATGAATGTTAGATATAGGTTTGTTTAGTTGTTGGAAGAGATCTTGTTGAATATGTTCTTGTAAAAGAACCAAAGATCTCAGACATATCAGAAATCTTTCTAGACCTATAGGTGGCACTTCTAAGTTTACCTTCTCGGGTTGTCATTAAATTAAATTCTGATTGACATCATCAATTAGAACTAAACATTTTGGCACCGTTGCCAGGGAAGTGCAACTAGAAGGATTGAGTAATTATTTTCTGCATTTGATTTTTATGGACTAACTTGTGAACCCTGGTGACAGCAGGATCTTCATAAAGGAGTTCAAGTTTGGAGTGTTTTATTTTTTCAATTAGTTTAATTAGTTTTAAATTCAGTTTTTAAACCCGTCGTTTCTTACTAATTCATCTATGGATGATAAATTTGAATATGTTAAACATGTACTTTTTGGAGAAAAAGAATAATCTTGAAGACTGGTTTCAAAAGAACCTTGCGCCAACTCCAAGAATAAGACAGGTTACTCACATCCTTGCAAAAAATTAGGTAAACATTTTAAATCTTGATGTGAGCATGTTCGAATTTTTAATCCATAAATGGCTCCACTGGAAGCATTCTTTTACTTAGAAAATAAAACATCTTTCAAAGTTAATGTAGAATAGATTAAAAATAAAAATAAATAAATAAAACGAGATCTCGTAGATTTTTCTTTTGTCGCAAATCTTGATTGTGTTTACGCTAACTTGCAGACATAAAAATAAATCAAAAGATTAGTATGCTCTCTTCCTGCGCTTCGTGTGATTAGGAAGATCAGAAAATCTATTGATTTATTTCAAATAAAAATACTCTCGCTGGAAAATTGATCTGTGCATTTTATAGATTATAAGAAATTTGCAATTATTTGCTAGCCAAAAGTCAACATTGTTTGACATGCTACTTGATCTTTATCCAGGAAAAATGGTGAGTTAACCTTACCACCCTTGCTAGCTAGATGATAACCGATCATTGAATTAAAACCCCTCAAGAATCTTGTATTGGTTCAGTTTAAGGTTTTGTGTAGCCTACATCATTGTCCTGTACAAGTTCAGAGAAAAAAATTGTTGTGAAGTGAAGCGGAGAATGACGGAAGCAGAATTTGAAGGATATGACATTCTTCTTGTTGCACATGGTGATCCCCTCCAAAATTTCCAAACAATTCTACATGCAAGCTTTCATAGCCATTCTTCTGAGAAGAATGGAATCTTAGATGCAAATCCTGTAGATATCTGTGTCAAAATAAAGTTAATGGAGAACAATTGCAGTGCGCCGAATGTTCAATAACACTCAAATGCAGTGCAAAGAAGTGAAGAAGCATCTAAAGCTAGTTTGCAACTAGCCGAACACCACTAAATGAGCTCGCAGGTTGATGATTTCCGTGGTTCCGCACAGATCTCGGTTTCGGACTTGGAATGTACCAGACCGCCTTTTTAGGATCGAACACCCTGCCCATGCTGGTTAGCTTTGATTTTCCATTATAGAGGTTTGGTTTTTAGTGTATCTTTCGGGTGTCATCATGTGATAAGTTAGGGATGTAAACCCGCAGCCGGTCAACAACATCAGCAGAAGCTTCAGTTCTGATTTGATAAACTCAATTGCTCCTCTCCTGTATTGTTATGGATGCAATGGTTGTTGGAATATAAACGCATTGACCAACGACATCAGGCAACACTCCATCGACATATCGGCCTTCAACAGACTCCCATAATGTATGCTGGAATTTCTCATGCTGAGTCCAACAGAGATTTAGTACCGCTTCTCTACGGGAAATTCTTTCTACCGTCGAAATGATTACCAATAATTCTTTCTACACATCCAAAAGTCGAGTCTATTCTGCAGATTCCATGGGGAGACGTCCAACAAGATGCTATTGTCAGATAAAGAACAAACCCTACCCAAAATCTCGATATTGTGGTGGTGTTTCGGATTCCAAAATCCGCATATACGATGTCAGTGCGAAGAAGAGACTGGCTGATGAGTTCACTTTCTGCATCCACCTGGTGAGTTGGGAGAAGGAAAATGTCACGAGCGAAGTGCTGGAAACAGCTTGTATTGCTTGCAACAAGTACATGGCTAAGTTCATTGGAAAGGATGCCTTTCACCAAGATATTCTCACGATATGCATTTAATTCTCATTCTCAAGATTCAACGTTATTCCTTGTCATTCTCAGATCAGTTTTATGCTCTCTCGAGCTCTGTCATTGAAGGAATCCATGAAGCAATGATGGGTCAAATATGCATGTCAATAGTTGTTCTTGTTATGATTTCTGGGACTTTGCCCCAAATCTGGCCACCAACAAACTATTACCCAAGATTCTCGCGATCTTGAACACCGCTGGAAAATTGGACCAATTCCCCAGCTTGAATCTCGTTCAATCCATAGACACGTGCAATACCATCTCCAACTGATATCACTCGACTGATCTCATCACGTGCTCCTTAATAGATTCGAGAAGGAATTGGTGAACCCCCTGATCATTAATCTGGTTATCTATTGGCCAGTCGAACAAAAGGCGATAAGTATGTCATCTGCATACCGGGCATAACAAACCAGTAGATAAGTGCTGCACAAGCGGGACATAGCCAGATCAAAGGAATGCGGATAGATGTTTAGCAACACCGGGGAGAGAGAACATCCCTGTGAAATCCCTTTTGATTTGACCGAATAATTATAGTTTATCCCTTCCCTATCATGAATATCCGTGATGATAAACGATGTTGTAAAATTTAAAAGCCAACTATTGAATATAGATGGCTTTGTTCCAGTTCGTTCAAGTAAAAAATAACAAATTCTATGGGTATTGATGCTAGAAGAGTCATTAAGATTAACCTCGACTTTGCAAGAAGAACATCAATTGGTAGAGATCGATTGCAGGTAGAAATGTTGGCATCGAATTTTTGCCTTTTGTTAAATTGATGTTTATTTAACTTCAACTACTTTTATTAGTGGTACAGGTGGGACTACTGCGAGCTAAGAAGCGATATCATCGCCATACTTAGCACTGAATTCAAGAGATGGAAATGTTCTTTTTTTATGCCCGTATCCAGATGACAACCAGAGAAAGGAGATTAGTAGAGAATTTGGTGACGAACAACAGTTACGGATGGAAAATGCAAGGCTTAGAGAAGGAAGTCTCTTACTCCAAAAGATTCGACACCTACATATCCGCCAGTTCTCCAGGTAAGTTCAGGTAAGACTTCAGTTCATTTTGGCAAGGATTTGGGTGTTGATTTTGTCAGTCATTTTCAAAATTGAAATATTACTATTCCGTTGCAAAAGCTAATGCCTCTGTCAAGTGTCAGAAATAAGGTTCTCAAGTTTGCAGGAATGAACAATGCTTCTCAACCCATATGCACAATCGAAGAGGGAGAAGATGAGTTGATTAACATAAAATCAAAAAAATATTTCTGACTCCCTAAACCTTGATTCTCAGCCGTTCTTTATTATTTTTTTAATTGGTGATTAACATTGCCATGCACATGCTATTTATCATGCACATTCAAGTAAACATCTCACACAAAGAGGGAGATAAATTATTTTTCATGATTATTACTGGACTGTTATCAACATCAGGAATTAGACTAAATTTATGTTGTTGAGTCTCCTAAAGATGTTTCATTTGGCATCTATTTTTGCGTAAGAATCACTAAGAAATTAGCCATTTCTTTTTTAACATACTTATGTTCTTTATGCCAAGTTTTTTTGAATATTTCGGATGATCAAATGATCATTAAGGAAACTAATTGAGCGCTCAATTCATCTCCAAAAGACTAATTTCATGAGAAATTCTAAAGAACAAGTCCATGAACATAAACAAAATTTCCAAAAAATTATGAATTTTTGCAACTTCCTGTAATAGTTTAATCGTTTGACATGTTGCATGACAAATTAGCAAAATTGGAAGAATTGGGTTTGTTCCTAAATGTAAAAGGATGGTGAAAAACCTATCCACACTTGAATTCGACATCTCCAAGTGGCTGGTCAAAGACTAGTCAAACTCAACTATTTTTAACAGAATTCAGGAGCAGATTTGCTATGTTTGAGAATTGGCATTCCATTGCTATATTTGAAAGTTTGTATGCCATAATTCATT
>JZKD02S1943903.1:277650-296402 GCA_000966675.3 Picea glauca | reverse complement strand
ATGCTGATTTGCTTATTTTAGGTATAGCTTAATTTATGTTTTTGTTTGATTTCAGTTTTTAAAGTCTTGTTAAATGCTCTAATACTGGAAGGATCTTATTTGAAAGTGTTTTTGTGAAAGAACCATAAGATCTCAGAAAATTATTAGATTTAGGTTTGTTTGGTTTCATCTCTTAAGTTTTGTTAAATGTTCTAATATTGGAAGAGTCTTATTTGAAAGTGTTCCTGTAAGAGAACCGTAAGACCTCATACAATTATTAGATTTAGATTTGTTTCATTTCATCTTTCAAAGTTTTATTAGATGTTCTAATATCGGAGGAGATCCTAAAATTCAAGTGTTCTTGTAAGAGAACCTTAGGATCTCGATGAATGTTAGATCTAGGTTTGTTTAGTTGTTGGAAGAGATCTTGTTGAATATGTTCTTGTAAAAGAACCAAAGATCTCAGACATATTAGAAATCTTTCTAGACCTATAGGTGGCACTTCTAAGTTTACCTTCTCAGGTTGACATTAAATTAAACTCTGATTGACATCATCAATTAGAACTAAACAACTGCCTATTACCAAATTTATGGAGTTTGTTTCTTGGCCTATGAGCCTGTGAAGGAATACATGGAGTTGTATTTCCTTCATGATTTGAAGCTGCCCAGATTTATCCTAACCTTAGAATTAGGGGGAAAGTTGAAGCATGTGATCGTTCTACTGTCACGATTGCATTATTTGTTATCAATCATCGACAGGGTGAAGGAGCTTCCAGTTAGGAAGTTACTTGAATGGATATGGTGGAAGTTTTCTTTCACCTAGAACTGTGTAAAAATCAATTAGTTTAGGACTGTATATAAATAAGTTCCTTGGAGCATGCTTATTTATTTTCATTTTTACTTATCGACTTTTATTCCTCTATAGGGTGTTTTGAGCTTGACCCCATAGCCCAAAAGAAGGAGAATGAAACTACAAAATGAGATCTTAGATCCTCACAGGGAGGAATCTATCCCCCATTGAGCCTAATGTTATCACATATAATTGTAAGGGGGTGTTTTCCCTAAGGATTTGGCCCTTGGGAGGAAAAAATGCGAGAAAAGGGGTTTAAAAACCCACCATATGCATTTTATCCAAAGTCCGGGTGTATGAAGGCGGGGGACAGGTGGAAACAGAACAACATTTCACTAACTCATCGAGCGAAAAATTCAAAGGGCAGAGTCACGAGGACTAACGAAACGCGAAGTCATGAAGCGATCTCGGTCGTCCGTTACAGAAGGACGCGTGGTGCAGGATCAACATGGAGAAATTCATTTTGGAAAATCTCAAGTGAGAACTGTTGATAGACGAGGTCTTGAAATTCAGAATGTTCGAGATCCCGAAATGTCTATATTCATCTTGTCCATCCAATCAAAGGGGATGCGTGGCACCTGATCCAAGAGATCGTAATTTCTTGACTTGGAGGTTTGAGCATGGAGCACAACGTGAGTTCGTGAAATGAGAAATTGCAACGAGCCTGAGAGTTGGGCCCACGATTACAACCCGCGATCATATGGAAGCAGGGACATAAAGAAAGGGAAAGCGCCTATCAAACAGTGAGCGACTACGATTGTTCAAGGAAATTATCCCGGCCGTCAAGATCAAAGAAAATATGACCGTCGATCTAGATGGGTCATTTTGCAGGATCGAACATCGGGATATTTGAAATCAAGGGGAGTGAAGACTCCTGACAGGTGAAATCCCAAAATTTCATATGGGGGATGTGTAAGATCATGGCCCGAGATCATGTGGAGCGATGGGTAGGAGCTGCGCCAAAGGGAGAAAGCACTCACGATGGCCTCAAGAAAGGATCTGCATGGTTTCAAAGCACTGGGCTTGACTTGAAGGAGTTGTGAACGTCTCCTGGAGCATTCAGGGGTGTCAGGCTCCATCATGATCCCGATGTAGGTAGTTAATGAAAATGGGGGAGGTGTTTGAAACCTCGTCTCACCCCATAAATGGAAAGCATGGAAAGACAACCATGTAGGCAGACTGTCAGCCGAAAGTTCCCCTGTCAAGGGATTCTCCCTCAAATCCCATACTGATCTAGGATCGCGTCTGACAGAAGAAGATGCAGATGCAAAGTTTTGAATGTAATAGCTGAGTCACATCTCTCATGGTGGCGAATTGTTATGAGTATAAATACTCGGTTTTGATATTTTGTTATGGTCGATGGTTGAGCTACACTACTGATTTGTAAAGTTTTAATGAAGCCCGTTGGGATCTAAATATGTCTTAAAATATAACCTTTATGCATCATCCAAAGGTAGGTGCTGGAAAAAGCATTTTACTCGTTGCCTACTTACCTTTCGTTTCAATACCCGTCCTCCAGAGATGTGACCCCTGCAAAGGGACAACAATCATAACAAAAGGAAAAACAATCGTTCCGTTCAAAGGAACAACAATCGTAACAAAAGTAACAACAATCGTTCCCTTCAAATGAACAACAAAAGGAATAGAAATCGTGACAAGGGAACGACAATCGTTATATTGGGCTGAACTAATGTTGTATTAATTGAGTTGTAATACTTGCCCAACTATCTAATTTTTCAGCCTGGGGTTCGTAAACTGATGAAGCACACACAAAGTATATGAAATATTGAAGCGAGAATAATCTAATCCAATGTTTAAGATACAACTGAAATTGAATCATTAATCTAACACACGACTGAATTAATATAGTTGCGTAAATGAAATTAATCTAGGAATGAGAAATTGCGTGAAGGAAATTAATCTAGAAATGGAGAACTACATGAATGAAAAGCAGATACAACAAATGAAGAGTTAAATGGCACAACAACACATGAGAGCTCTCACCAATGACATAATCTTACATTCAATAATCAAATCAATCTTCATAACAGAATAATGAAAGCATGAAAACCAAAACTATGAATCAAAACTAAGAATCCCTTTCTCTTTCGAATCCTAATGACTACCATTAATGACTACTCTAATTCTCTACTTACAACTAAAATATCACGAAGAGAGATAACTCTCTTTTATACATGAGAGCCTTGAAGATAAGATAACCATCTCATTATTACAGATCCACTTTTCTCTCAACCTATTTCCCATTATTACAAAATATAATCCCTTTAAATTCTCACACATATCTCTCATATATCTTGGATAAGATATTCCAACCAAATCTCCATGATCTTGTCCTTGGAATGGGCTTGAATTATCTCCTCAAATATTGAAATGGTAGAGGAAGTATTCGAGAAGTCCTTTGAATTAATCCTTCACATATTCCTACACATTACAAAACTCACACATATTTGAGATATATATGAAAACATGTCAATTTTCTAACATTTAATCACAAATTCTCTTTTAATACTAAAATGAATAAAGTGGAGAATAATCAGGTGAAACCCAAGTATATTTATGAAATGATATCGTCAAAGGTTAATGGGGCGATGAAATGTGAAGAATGATGAAGTGAAAGGTGGATGAAAATAGGACAGTTATGAGCCCCAACATGCCCCCCAACTTAACTTGTTGCATGTCCTCATGCAACCATGCATGGATCTTCTTAAGAAATTTTTGGCATCTGAATGTTGGCTTTGAGTGATGATAATGAATATTTTCTTGGATGGGATTTACATGAGTAACAACTGACATTTTCTTATGGTTGGTCCTTGTGTGACAACCATGAATATAAAGAATGTTGGTTCTTGTGTTAACAACATTCATTTCGTTTATTTGTTTTCTTGCTTTTATGATAATAATTTGCCCATATTCTTACTAGAAAATATATGCTATCAATGTGCATAAGGAAAACATCATTGATTATAAGAAAGCCCTTTTTTGTATATGTGTGAATCATGCCAATATGTATAACAATGCTTATGAAGCAAAGTGCAACAGAGTATCGTTGGAAAATAAATGTTCATAAATGGTAAATGAGATGAAAAATGGAATGATGGTAGTGGAAAAGTGGAGTGATGATAGTGAATTAAGTCCCCTACCCCCCAACTTAACTTGTTGCATGCCCTCATGCAACGTGGCATAAGTCATAGAAGTGAAAAGGAAAGAACTGGATGAGGGAATTTTCCAAAATTTTCATTGCTAGTAGTTGAGGAATTACATGATTAAAGTTTAGAAAATAACATACCTCCACTTACCCAAAATGTTGATGAACTATGCAATAGGAATATGGATGATGCGGCTGCTAGAGCATGGAAGATGTCACTACTGTAGATGCACAAACATGTATTTTATTTGATTTTTTATTATGTTTTCAAAAGAATAAAATAAAAATTTATTTTGAAAGCTTATTAAAAATTTATGAGAAATTGGAAGATGAAAAATAGATTAGGCAAAATTTTTCATTTTGTCAAATAATTGATATTTCTGAAATCAATCAATCAATCAGTCATCCTACTTTCTGATCCTCGTGATTGCATGGAGTGCAGAGGATGGCATACTTATTCTAGCAAATGAAAAAGTTGAAAATAAAACCCTACCTACATTATGCTAATTAGAAACGAGAGAGAAGTTACGTGTAATCAAACAACCAATGTAGTCATGCACGCAACATAAATAAAAACATGTTATCTTTCAATTTCGCAATTGATAGTTGGAAATATGTATGGGCGTGTGAAATTAGCGGTTGAAACTGTAAATTAAAAAAAGAAAAAGAAAAACTAAATGAATCTAACCTAGTACTTTCTTGAAACCAACATTCGATCAAGATTTCGTAGGCATAATTTGTCTTAATCAGATCATGTTGCAGCTCTTCCCTATCCTCCTCGCCCTCTTACTCACCTAATGATTCTTCATTAAACTTGCAAGGTTCTTCGTATGTTGATTCTTCGTTCACCTCAGGAGGAGTGAATAAGCTTTCAACTGTTGTCAAGATCTCCTCTTCCAGAGAAGAGGAGACCCCGACTTTTTCTAAGATCTGCATAAGCTATTCCAAGATTAAATTCATTGTTAAATCATGTTAAAAAAAAGGATTCTTACAACACCCAAATCAAAATGAAAAAAAACTTAAAAAAACGCTCTTGCTAAAACATAAAAAAAAAATACTCTTCACAGTTGCGGAAATTAAAACTTTCCTGATAGTTGGTAGGGACAGTGAGGAATCTACACTGAAGCAGCTCTATCACCCTTAGAACCAACACATGTAGATCACACTTGCAAAAATTACAACTACTCTTGCATGAATTGAAATTTGCAGAAATTGAAATTACTTCTACCTAGTTAGTAGGGAGAACATGAGGAGTCTCCTCTCACGAGCTTCTATGTCCCCTTACCAACATGTCTAGATCACACTTGTAGAAATTGAAGCTAATCTTGCAGAAATTGAAATTTGCAGAAATTGAAACTACTTTTACCTAGTTGGTAGGGAGAACATGAGGAGTCTCCTCTCATGAGCTTCTATGACCCCTAACCAACACATCTAGATCACACTTGCATGAATTGAAATGAAAAAGAAACTAATACCTCAATCCATCGTGCTTCCCCAACAATGGCGCCAAAATGTTGGGCTCTAAAGATGTCCTAAAATATAACCTTTATGCATCATCCAAAGGTAGGCACTGGCAAAAGCGTTTTACTTGTCGCCTACTTACCTTCCGTTTTCAATACCCGTCCTCCAGAGATGCAACCCCTGCAAAGGGACAACAATCGTAACAAAAGGAACAACAATCATTTTGTTCAAATGAATAAAAAAAGGAAAAACAATAGTAACAAAAGGAACAACAATCATTCCGTTCAATTGAACAAAAAAAGGAACAACAATCACGACAAGGGAACGACAGTCGTTATATTGGTCCGAACTAATGTTGTATTAATTGAGTTGTAGTACTTGCCCAACTATCTAATTTGTCAACCCAGGGTTCGTAAACTGACGAAGCACACACAAAGTATATGCAATATTGAAGTGAGACTAATCTAATCTAATGTTTAAGCTACAACTGAAATTGAATCATTAATCTAACACATGATCGAAATATAATCATTAATCTAACACATGACTGAAATAGAATCATTAATCTAACACACGACTTGGAATTCAATTAATCTAGTTGTGTAAATGAAATTAATCTAGGAATGGGAAATTGCGTGAAGGAAATTAATCTAGAAATGGAGAACTACATGAAGGAGAAGCAGATACAACAAATGAAGAGTTAAATGGAACAAAAACACATGAGAGCTCTCACCAATGGCACAATATTACATTCAATAATCAAATCAATCTTCATAACATAATAATGAAAGCATGAAAACCAAAACCATGAATCAAAGCTAAGAATCCCTTTCTCTTTCGAATCCTAATGAATACCATTAATGACTACTCTAATTCTCTATTTACAACTAAAATCTCATGAAGAGAGAGCACTCTCTTTTATACATGAGAGCCTTGAAGATAAGATAGCCATCTCATTATTACAGATCCACTTTTCTCTCAACCTATTTCCCATTATTACAAAATATGATCCCTTTAAATCCTCACACATATCTCTCATATATCTTGGATAAGATATTCCAACCAAATCTCCATGATCTTCTCCTTGGAGTGGGCTTGAATTATCTCTTCAAATATTTAAATGGTGGAGGAAGTATTCGAGAAGTCCTTTGAATTAATACTTCACATATTCCTACACATTACAAAGCTCACACATATTTGAGATATATATGAAAACATGTCAATTTTCTAACATTTAATTACAAATTCCCTTTTAATACTAAAATGAATAAAGTGGAGAATAATAAGGTGAAACCCAAGTATATTTATGAAATGATATCGTCAAAGGTTAATGGGGCGATGAAATGTCAAGAATGATGAAGGGAAAGGTGGATGAAAATAGGAAATTTCTGAGCCCCAACAAAGCCTCTGTTCTCTGGTTATGTGTGGCCATTTGAGACTTCTTGTTTAATGACAATCAACTTTATTTTCAACTCTTTTCTTCTGATACTGAAGGCTCGGGCATGGATGATCCAGTCAAGTTGTGATAACTGTATTGTAATGTATGTTTGATTGCAGTATTTTTATGGCATTTTTAGTTTCCCGAGGATTCGGATTCAAGAGGATCTTGTATTTGAAGTTTCCTCCTTAGGCGACTGTAAGACCGGATGTCCATAGCAAGCCTCTACATTTTCTCCTCAAGTTCCTCATCCTACTCACTCTTTCTACAACTTACTAACTGAATTTAGATCAATACCACATCTCCCTGTGCATACCGACCCAATTTTTAGAGTTAAAGCGATATAATCACGAGTCTGCATCCATTAGACCCCCTTAAATTTATTCATTGTGACATAAAAATAATGGGTACTAGGATTACCTTTTCCACAATCTAGAGGTTACTTCTAGTGTTAACACACACAATGCACAATACACCAATATTTTATGTGGAAAACCAATGCGGGAGAAAACCACATAATGCTTTTCTTATATGTCTTTAAGAATTACATTCAAGGAAGAACAAAGTTCCAATTCTCCAGCTTCAACTGGAAGGAGGCTCCAACACCCTATATTTTCAGGCTATAACTTGAGGGAATTTCCAACTCCCCAATTATATAGCTACAACCAGAAGGAGGCTACTACCCCCTATGTTCTACGGCTACAAATGGAAGGTGGATACAACCACCTATCCTTGCCCCATCCTGCTTCCCTAAAGTATATGTAATATGATAAAATGATTGTCACACTATCACTGTGATATATTCCACTATAAACCTATACCAACATGTGCAAAATACCTATGATCAACCTGTACATGTAACCTTCCTATACCAACAAAATCCCAACAAGTACATGACCTGTCTGTGTTGCATCTCGCGTATGTACGTGACCTATTTGTACTACAACTTGCATATGTACATGAAATGTATATACTACAACCTATGTATGCCTTTTGAAACAAGGGTTTTCACCTTCTTGAATAACTTTGACCCTTTTTTGCCTCTGTCACATCAACTTGCAACTTGTCCTAACCTGTACCAATCAACCTATACTATCAACCATGTACATCAATCACTCACACAACATGTGCCATCACAAGTGCATCAACTATGCACATCACAATATCTCATAACCATCCCCAAGATCAAGATGTGATTTTACTAATATTTCAAGATGTCTATGCCACATCATCCATATACCATGTGTCAACAATACTACTAGTAAGTGCCTCTAAACATGTACCAATCATGTGTCACCAGCACTGCTAGAAAGTTCCTCTAACAATGCACCATACATGTACCAATCGTGTATAAATAATTCAAACTATGTCTCATCAAGACATACCAACATCACCATACCATACACCTCATGTATGTGTCAAATCATAAACTATATGTCCCAATCATGTATCTCAACCATATACGAAAGACATATAACAATATAACCAACATAAGTCCTCTATCAATACATCACACAATCCATGATCCAAATACCGTAAATCTTTACATCAAACCATGTTCCAAAACCTCATTGTTATGTAGCCTCAAGTGTATACCAATCATATATCAATAATACTAACAAAATCCGCTCACAATGTACCATAAGATATACCAATAACACTCACATATGTACCATCCATGTACTACAACAGATTTACCTCAAACTAACCAACAACTTCACTAGCACATCACAACCCAAAACCCTCAACCATGTACATCGACCATGCACCAAGAATGACAAGATATGCCTCAACACTCATACCGACAAATTTTACCAATGATAACTACCAGACATATCAGCATTGTATTTATGTAGATCTGGCTCATAAAGAGAGTGAAATACAACCAACAACCTCTCTAGGGAAAATCCTCAGTCTCCCACAACCATATCTCATGGACACAACAAATATCCAACTATACATAATAATATGATATACCTTTTTAATCTATAGATAGATCTGTTGTACCTAATCACTATGGACCTTCGTGGGAGCTTTCTTTCAGACTCTGAGTATCTAGTTCCTTCAACAACACAGGCTTTCATGGATTTTATGAAATGTGCGTTCCCTATTATACTGCTAACCCATGTACGTACGCTACATATTCTACTGTCATCACGCGTATGTATGCTACCTATTCTACTGTAAGCCAGCGTACAACTTAGAAAATAGGGGTTTTTCAATATTTTTTCGACTCTGAAACTTTCGATGTCAATCCTCTTTCACTTCTTCAATATTGCGTAACTTTATGTATCAATGCGTACTTGCAATAAACCTTTTACAAAATAGATATTCAATGATATTCAATAGGTGCTAATATAGAGCCTTGCTCTCTTATTTATACTTCCATGTAGCTTCCTCAAGGGGTTACCTTCTAAACAACTTAACCCAACTTTCTTCTTTTTAGGGCTAACCTACTTCTAACCACTTCTCCACTTACAACCACTTTATCCACAAATACTAATCTCTCTACTTCTAGTTGAAACTAACTTTATTATTCAATTTATTTCTTTTACAACGACTTTGACTTATCCATAAATAATGGAATCACCACTTCTTGTTGCAACCACTTTATTATTTAAATAATTTTTCTTTGCAACCACTTGACTACTTTATTATTTAAATAATTTATCTTCACTCACAACTACTTGTTGCAACTAATTTGTTTTTAATTATTTTCTTAATGCAACAACTATACCCATGATTAACTCCTAGTTACCATCAATTTGACTAGTACACTTATTCTAGGAGCTTCTTGAACTATCCCCATGATTACAATCCTAGTTACCATCAATTTTACTGGTACACTTCTTCTAGGATCTTCTAGAACAATTGACTTCTTTGACCTTCTAGGGGATTCTAGATAACCCATTAGGACTCTTCAGCTTCACTAAGCCATATCTCCTCAACCATTAGGAACTATGTGGCATTCCACATATCACCGAAAATGAAATGACATGTACTATCCATATATATTAGTATTACCTACAAATATACTTAAATTCGTACCATTATGCCTCAAACAAACTTAGGTCCCTGACCCATACCTTTGTGCTACTAGAATTCACTACCAGACTTCTCCAAGGGTTGAAATCAATTACTAAGGGTTGGCATCAATCTACAATATCACTCTCCAAGGGTTTACATCAATGAAAACCAACAATCAAAGCCAAATGTCCATAAACCTAAGCTAACTTTCTGACAATATATTCCTTTGGAATTGATGGAAACACCAACATTGATGGAATAGTTAGTCATGATAACATTCATTCTCATACTCCTCATCATTGGTTCTATCTCTCCCCCTTTTACATCAATGGAAAAGGGTATCTTCCTTTGGGGCTTCTCCCCCTGACTGAAATCTCCCTGGGGCTGCTCCCCTTGTCTAAATTCCTTTGATCTTTATCTATGTTTATTATCCTCTTATTACTCTCTCTCTCCCTTCATCTAAATAATATCTTCCTTTTTGACAAAGTGTATCACTTTGATGCAATACTGAAGTCATATCACTCAGGATCCCTTTGTGACCATCGCTCCCCTTGGAATCATGCCTCTATACTCTCGTGAAACATCTAACTCTCTCTTCATGCATCTGAAGAATGTCTCCCTTTAAATTCTATACAATATGTCATGTAGAACAATATAGGTCTTCCTATACCTGCTTCCTTTTTGAGTTATTTTCCATTTGTGCTTCCTTCTGTAATCAAATGGCATATATGAAAATCATTCAAGAATAAGCATTCAAATATTCCCGTGTCATTATCATCCATTATGATAATTTTTCTTTATCTATGAACCACTCTCTAAACCAATCTATGAACCAGTCTCTGAATCCATGCTTTCATCCACTGTCATATATTTGTCCAAAACTGCTAAGTGTTCTTACAAATTCATCTGTGTCCATGTGACCCATACTGTTCAACAATATCCTTATGATGATATCGCTTCTGGTGACAATTTCTCTTTCCCTTTTCTATTGTGCCTTTCACTACTTTCCTTTATGTGATCAAGTGATTTAGACTGATTCTAATTGTTAATCCACTGTTAAGAATCTTACGAATCCATATTTTCCCATATTGTCCAAAATTCTTCTACTCAACTATCCACAATGTTGACCCATACATCACTATATTATCATGAAGTCTTTACTACTGCAATTGATCATCAAATGTCAAATGTTTACACTGGTCTTCTATATCTGTAATCCAAACTTTGCATGTCTGGAAGAACCTGTGTTGGAGATATCTTTGTCAGAATCAAATTATGGACTTCTTCCTGTGTAATTTTTTCAACTGATCAATCTGTCATACATAAATATTTCTAACTGAATACCCTGAGTCTATATACTCAAACTCTATGAACTACTCTAAGGATGGTTATTTGATCTGTATCTATAAACACTTCATATTTCTTAAAATATGTTTCTCTGATATGTAGTAGTTATTTCATTGAATCCCCTTGTTCAATATTCATATTTATTAGGAGTCTCCAAGCCAAATGGCTTAGAAAAGTGTCCACTCAGATGTAGATTCATCTTCCTCTTCGTCGATAGACTCAAAATTTCTCTAAACTATGACTTATTTCTTTTTGTCCGTGAATTCATATTGCACTACAATTCCTGAAAGTATAATCTCTTGAACATGTTCTTTATTCTTCTATCCTTCTTTTCTTTCATATCTTTTCCAAATCTTTTTGTATCTGGCATCTTCCCTTTTCTTTTTAGATTTGAATTTATTTCGTGTTATTGCCAATCTTGCGATCTCTGGGACCTAGTCCTTCTTTACCTTCTCTTCTTCTTCTTCTTTTATTTTCCAAATCTCGGTGTATCTAATATCTATTTCTTTCTTCATGGATGTCACTATTACACTTCTACAATTTCAGGCTATATGACCATAGTTGTGGAATTTGTAGCATTCAATATTCTGTGGGGACACGTAGTCATTTATTTCTTGAAGATTTCTTTCATAATCCCTGCAATCTACAACCTTATGTCCAAAGTTAGTACAATAAAAAAAATGACCATAAAATAAATTTTCACACCTGGGAGAGAATAATCTTCTTTTTGGTGTAGTCCTTCTGAATTCATGCCTTGAATGATTGTGATCATGATTGAATCTTCTTTTTGGATTGAACATAGAGGGTATTCTTATGTAGACTTGTTCTTGAGCCTTTCACACTTCTATAATGTTCTTGTTTAGGGGCGTACATTCTTCTTTCTTCATCGAACATTTGATGGCTTCTGCATAAGTCTTTGACTTCTCTTCATTCTTTCTTTTCGATACTTCAATTGATGATGTGGATGATTTTGTCTCTTTAACATTCTTGCTGAGCTGGACGAATTTGACTCTTAGAGTGACAACTTCTTCTTCAATCTTTTCAACCTCTTCTTCTTTCTTCATCATCTAAGAATTCATGACTTCTTTTTTTCTCTTTTCTTCTTCAAGATGAATTTTTAATGTGATTATTTCTTCTTCAAGTCCTTTCTCTTCTTGACCAAACTCTTCCTCAAGTTAATTTAGATAGTTAGTTCTTTCCTTAATATGATATGTCAAAATCTTATCTCTCATTTATGATTCTTCCTTTTGTGTTGTTATGTTAGCTTCCAAATATCGCTTTTGATATTCAAGATTTTCTTCAATCCTTCTGGCTTCTTCTAGCTGAGTTCTTAAGTTCTCGATGACCTATTGGGCTTCTTAAAAAATGTGAACATTTTCCTTTTGTTTCATAAATTATTTATTGAGTGACTTGTTTTATTTTCTTTTGTTCCTTAGTTCATCTAAAGCACTGATCAGTTCTGCTTCATAATTGTCTTCTATTTCAATTAGTTTTTATGTCTCATTTCCTCCATGGAATTCAATTTCAATATGTCTGTTTTTTTCACAATTAAACAAAAACAACATACTTCTATTGATTACATACTCCTCTTCTTTTGAATATGTTTGACATGATGAACATATTTCTTCCTATTATGTACTTGCATCTTCTTTGTCATTATTTCACTATATGATGGGTGTAGAATAGATATCATTTAACTTATCCCAAATCTCTTTAGTTGATGAACATTTACCCACTTTGTCCTTAACAAAATCATATAGTCATTCCAAAATAAAATTGATTGCAATTTTGTTATTTTGTTTCAATTCCTTCTTGGCTGCAATTTTTTCTTTCTTTGAACTATCATATCCTGTAACAACTGATTTCCAAATACCATATCCTTGTGCTTCCAAAAATAATTTCTTCCTTTCACTCCATATCTCATACTTTAAATGATTCTGACTATTAAACAATGGTACTCCATTCTCAAAATAATCCATGATCTCCTTCTGGTGGTTAAACTGTTTCCTGAAGGAACCGGCTCTCATAAAAATTGTTGGATTACAGAGAGGGGGGTGAATAAGTAATGAGCAATTTAAACCACTTATTAATCCTTTTAACCATAATGTATATTCATTTAACGTATTTAACAATGTTCATCAGTTCACCAGTAATATGTTATTTCATCATATAAAATTAACATCCATCGGTGCATAATAAACAATAATAGACACATCCACACAATGCACAGTACACCATTATTTTACATGGAAACTCAATGCAAGAGAAAACCACATAATGATATTCTTATATGTCTTTAAGAATTACATTCAAGGAAGCACCAAATTCCAATTCTCCAGCTTCAATTGGAAGGAGGCTCCAACCCCCTATATTTTCAGGCTACAACCCGAGGGAAGCTCCAACTCCCCAATTCTATGGCTACAACTAGAAGGAGGATACAACCCCCTATGTTCTCCAGCTACAACCAGAAGGTGGCTACAACAACTGATCCTTTTCCCATCCTTTCTCCCTAAAGTATAAGTAAGATGATAAAAACCATTGTCACACTATCACTGTGAGATATGCCACTATAAACCTGTACCAACTTGTACCAACAACCTATAACCAACCTGTGCCAAAGACATGTGATCATCATGTACATTTAACCTTCCTGTACAAAAAAAAACCCAACAATTACATGACTTGTCTGTGTTGCAACTCGCGTATGTATGCGACCTATTTGTACTGAAGCCCACATATGTACATAAAATGTATATACTACAACCTATGTATGCCTTCTGAAACAATGTTTTTCACCTTCCTGAACAGCTTTGACCCTTTGTTTCCTTTGTCACATCAACCTGCAACTTGTCCTAACCTATAACAATCAACCTGTACTATCAACCATGTACATCAATCACTCACAAAACTTGTACCATCACGAGTGCATCAACTATGCACATCACAATATCTCATAAAAATCACCAAGATCAATATGTGATTTTACTAATATGTCAAGATGTATATGCCACATCATCCATATACCATGTGTCAACAATACTACTAGTAAGTGCCTCTAAACATGTACCAAACATGTACCAATCAAGTGTCACCAACACTACTAGCAAGTGCCTCTAACAATGCACCACACATGTACCAATCATGTATCAACAAGTCAAACTATGACTCATCAAGGTGTACCAACATCACCGTACCATACACCTCATGTATGTTCCAACTCATCAACTATATGTCCCAATCATGTATCTCAACCATATACGGAAGACATATAAAAATATAACCAAAAAAAGTCCTCTATCAATACATCACACAATCCATGATCCAAATACCGTAAATCCTTACATCAAACCATGTGCCAAAACCTCATTGTTATGTAGCCTCAAGTGTGTACCAATCATATATCAAGAATACTAACAAAATACTCTCACAATATACCATAAGATATACCAATAACACTCACACTTGTACCATCCATGTACTACAACAAACTTGCTTCAAACTGACTGACAACTTCACTAGCACATCACAACCAAAATCCCTCAACCATGTACATTAACCATGCACCAAGAATGACAAGATATGCATCAACACTCAAACCAACAAATTTTACCAATGATAACTACCAAACATATCAACAATGTATTTCTGTATATCCGGCTCATACAGTGAGTGCAATACAACCAACAACCTCTCTAGGGAAAATACTCAATCTCCCACAACCATATCTCATGGAGACAACAAATATCCAACTATACATAAAAATATGACATACCTTTTGAATATATATATAGATCTATTCTACTTGACCACTGTGGACCTTCCCGGGATCTTGCTTTCAGACTTTGAGTATCTTGTTCCTTCAGGAACTCAAGATTTCATGGATTTTATGAAATGTGTGTGCCCTATTATACTACTAGCCCACGTATGTACGTTACCTATTCTACTGTCAACCCATGTATGTAGGCTACCTATTCTACTGTCGACCCACATACACCTAAGAAAATAGGGTTTTTTTCAGTATTTCTGCAACTCCAAAACTTTCGTTGTCAATCCTCTTTCACTTCCTCAATATTGCGTAAATTTATGTATCAATGTGTACTTGTAATAAACCTTTTACAAAATAGATATTCAATGATATTAAATAGGTGCTAATAGGAGAGCCTTTCTCTCTTATTTATACTTCGATGTAGCTTTCTCAAGGGGTTACCTTCTAACCAACTTAACCCTCCTTCCTTATTTTTAGGGCTAACCCACTTCTAACCACTTGTCCACTTACAACCACTTTATCCACAAAAAGAAATCTCTCCACTTCTAGTTGCAACTAACCTTATTATTTAATTAATTTATTTTACAACCACTTTGACTTATCCATAAATAATAAACTCACTACTTCTTGTTGCAACCACTTTATTAGTTAAATAATTTTTCTTTGCAACAACTTGACTACTGTATTATTTAAATAATTTCTCTTTACTCACAACTACTTGTTGCAACTAATTATTTTTTAATTATTTTCTTAATGCAACAACTATACCCATGATTAACTCCTAGTTACCATCAATTTAACTAGTACACTTCTTCTAGGAGCTTCTAGAATTGTACCCATGATTAACTCCTAGTTACCATCAATTTGACTAGTACACCTCTTCTAGGAGCTTCTAGAACAATTGATTTCGTTGACCTTCTAGGGGCTTCTAGATAACTCATGAAGGTTCTTCAACTTCATTAAGCCATATCTCCTCAATCGTGAGGAACTATGTGGCATTCCACATATCACTGAAAATGACATGACATGTACTATTCATCTATAATAGTATTACCTACAAATATACTAAACTTCATACCATGATAACTCAAACAAACTCGAGTCCCTAACCCATACCATTGTCCTACCAGAATTCACTACTAGACTTCTCCAAGGGTTGACATCAATTACTAAGAGTTGATATCAATCTACAATATCACTCTCCAAGTCTTGACATCAATGACAACCAACAATCCAAACCAACTATCCATCAATCTAAGCCAATTGTCTGACATCATTAGGTTGAAGATATGACGATAGAATTTATGTTAAGGTTTTTTTCCCTAGAAGGAAACCCTTTTTTATGTATGAGGGGATTATATTGCAGCTATGTATGCGAGTGAATATTGTAGTCTGAGAGAGGAGTCTATGTGAAAATAAGAGGAAGTTATAGTGAGTGTCCTATAGGTTGTATCCCTTAATTTGTTGGATAATAATAAGGGAAGGACTAGAAATTTTTTTGGTGGACGTAACCCATATTGGATGAACCACATATATCTGTGTCTCTAATGTATTGCATATCTTCTGTGTTTTATTTCTACATCTGTTTTATATTATTGCTTTGCAGTCCTATTTTTTTCTAAAACTTAACCCCATGGTATCACTTACGCAAAATTTCAAAGTTAATACAACATATGTTGACTAATATTCGATGGCTTTTCCAACACATAACACATGCTCTTATTTATTTAAGTTGATTCTTTTCATGGAAAAACACAAATGAAATTGAAGGACTCTGGTTCTTCATCTTTTAGGTATAGAAATCATGACAGTTAAACCTGAGAGACAATGATTTAAGGAGATCAAAATTTAACATCGTTGCTTGGATTGGAGAACCAAATCCATGGAAGTATCTGTTACTAGAGACAAACCTACAGAGGCAACCCAACTCTTAATGCATAGAAATTCTATAAGAACAATTAAACTGCACCCCTAAACCAAAATATACCATTTTTAAAGGATTTGTTTCATTTTTACTCTTCTACACTCCAGAAGCCCTTATCAAAGAACAATTCTCCTTTTCTTATCATTGGTTTGTCTCTTTCACATGTTTCACTTGATGCATGTTATAACTGGTGATTTAACATGTATTCTGTTAGCACTCTGTAATTTTCCCAAGGTTGTGGGGGAAGTCATAGAGGCAACATCAAAACCACTTTGAGTCTTGGATATAGCTCTCCAAGACTTAGAGAGGGATCTCTCTGTCTAATTTAGATTTTTTCGAAATAAGATATTAGGCTAGCTATGCAGAGTAGAATATGTTTTTGAGTTGGGTAGGTGCAGAGAAGATGAACCATGGGAAACCGAGTCACAATCTGAGATTTAATCAAAAACAAATCCTACAGATAGCCTTACAGGGAAAGGTAGGAAAATCATTGGATTCTTCATAATTTTGAGGTATGGCGGAGGAGGAAAATGTTAAGAAGTCGACTTAAAAACAGAGTAGTGAAGAATTCTGCGTTTAACATTCAATGGAAAACATTGACATTGTTTTAAACTGGGAACAAGGTGTGTTTACACAAATCCTGATCTTAAATCTCTTTAAAACAATAGAGAAGAGAAACATATATGAAAACAGAGGAAAACAAAATCACAATGAGAAAAATTTCACCAATGGATTTGACACAAGAATCCTGTAACCGCTGTGACTGTATTATTGAATTGACGAAAAATACAGGAAGCTCTATGAGTTCTGATACAAATCAAATCATGGTCCCTGATTCCTTCTTTTTGCACATTTGATTCATTACTATACAAAAAAATATTCTCCCCATGCTTAGGAGGTCGAATTTAACCACGTCGGCCAAAAATAGAAGTAAAATCGTTGAAAATCCTGAATTGTCCTCCATAAAAACGAGTCGAATTTCTGCAAAAAAGGAGTCCGCACAGACATCTATTTCTCTTCAATGCTGGCACCTGAGAAAAAAATGAAGGAGGTTATTGTATATGGGCATGTGATGGACAAAAAAATCCTTTTGTTTCACCAAATTCACCTCCAGTTCGCTGAAATAGCTCCCGCAAAATTAGGACTGTAACAGAAAAATGAAAAACTGGAAAAATGGGGCTCAAAGATGGCTTCGATTCTCCCGGTTCATGGAACCTGTGCAAAAATTGAGAGAGGTTTTTGTTATTCAGCCCGTTACAGAGAAAAAAATCTATTGGTTTTTAAAAATTCATTTTATTTTGCTCGGGATCGGCTTCGGAAGATGATATGTTGAACAAGAAAAAAATGGACGGTTTTTAAAAAATTAGGAAAAACGGTTTTTCGGGAAAGGTGGTATTTCGGACCCCCCTGAGGTGGTAAGTGGTTTTAGGGGGAGGAGTCTGCTATCTTGTGGAGCCACCATGTGTCCGTAGGTGGTTTTTAGAAAACAACTTATTGGACCCCCATGAGTTGATGGGACGTGAGGGGGGGGGGTGTTCGATATACACGGGGAGGTGGGTAGTAAACTTAGGATAAGTATTTGTTTTTTGATTTTTAACATTTTTTTATTTTGATTTTTGTTTACGTGTGTGTTTCATTATGTTTTATTTTTTTTATTTTTGTTTTATTATAATTTGTTTTAATTTTTAAGTTTTGTTTATTTTAATTTTATTTTGTTTTAATATTTTTATTATGTTTTTTTATTTTGTTTTAAGTTTTGTTTAATATATATATATATATATATATATATATATA
>JZKD02S1943903.1:243656-262996 GCA_000966675.3 Picea glauca | reverse complement strand
TCTAGGTTGATAAACTTAACCTAGTATATCCATGGGACATATGGATGTTTGATGATAATTTGTTGTTTAGAGATAAAATCTAGTATTTACTATGTACATATGTAGGCTAGTAAATTTGATTTTGTTGATGAATCATGATAAAAACACTCTTGATATTTTATTACTCTGCATATGTGTTGAGATGATTACCATTTTCATGATGTTAGGCTATGTTGTTCTCACAACATGTGGTTCCATCTATTTTGTTGATGCAATGTTATATCATTGATAAAGATATGTTGAGGTTAGATTTCTTATCATAGTATCTCTTGAAGTGATGACATGATGTAATTGCATAGAATTATTTTATGATAAGATGTTTTATAATGACATGCAGGAGCATGTGGTGATGACATGATGACATGCAGAAGTTAGCATGTGGATTCTTTCTTTAAGATGTTGATATTATGAATACAACTAATGCATTGGTTGCGTGTTGTGAGGTGGTGATTGTCAAGAAATCCACCAGTTCCCGAGAGAGCCAGATTATTTGATGATCTCGTGAAAGCCCATAACCACGAAGGATAATATTACAAGTAACACATTATGGGTTGGGGATAACTCAATCAACTACTTATACCAATAATTCTTATGTCTTGTATCGGAGTTGTCATTTCGAAGTCCCGAAGAATGGATAGAGTGTTTCTCATCGGTGGTGTTGTGCAATTGGACTTTCATGTCCATGGCTTGTACCTAGTAGTTGTGGAGGGAGTTGAGGTCATCCTTTAGAGATGCCTGGTGTATGTAAGTATTAGATCAAATGCCTTCTTAGGAAGATGAGGTCTTGAGCCTTGGGGATTCAGATAGACCGGAAAGATTTAATCTTGGTTTTGAAATTAGGAAAGAAAAGCTAGAGAGTACTTGTGCTTCCATGGTGTTGTGGAGGATATGGGGAGTTAATTAAAAACCTATAAGCAAAATAATCAATGATAACTTTGAGACACAATTCCTTGAAGGGAGGGAGTATGTCATGCCCCATACTATTATTAAATAAATAAATAATAAAGAATAATAATAATTATCGCAAGGGATCATAATAAGTACTTAAAATTAAATAATTGGGTAATAAAAGAAAATGGTAAAATAAATAATGGTAATTTATGGGGAAACCCTAAAATATAATAAAGAATTAAATAATGGATCTTTGGGATTGGGTTCTTTATCGTGGATGGATTCTATATAAGGACGGATGAGAAAGAGAAAAGAATCATCTCAATTTTCTTGGACAATTTGAGGACAAGGCTAAAAAGAGATTGCATATTAGTGGATTTAGGGCTTGGGGGCTCTTAGTCGTGATGACTAAGGGGTTGGTTTTGAGGAGATTTGCCCCCCACACTCTATTGCAGATTGCGAGATTGAGGATTGAAGTGGCATGGGTAAGTTGATTCCTTCCACTTCAGGTAAGTTACTCAATACACATTCCTTCTTATAGCTTATGAAATCTTGAGTGATGTATCTCTACTTTTTATTAGTGTGTCATGATGTATTAGAATTGGGTCCTGATAGTGTATCCATTGCCATGTATATCTTACAGTTTTATAGGAACAACTATATTAGGGAAACAACATTGGTGGTTGTTTGGGTATAAATTTGACAGGAACTTCTATCTATCAAATACTTTTTTTATGAAAGTTTTGTTTTAAAATTGCTCTTCCCATGACATTTTACATTTAATTTTGTTCATCATTTAAATATTACATGTAGTATATTTATTTTTGTAAAATTATTATGAAATTGCATTTAAGATAACATAATCAAATTGCAAAATTTTATATAAAATATTTGATGAGTTCTACAAGGAAAGGAAAAAGACTTAAAGATATAGTATAGTTCAGATTCAGATTGAATTCACCATTCTTATAAAATTATTATGAAATTGCATTTAACATAACATCATCAAATTGCAAAATTTTATATAAAATATTTGTTGAGTCCTACATCATATGGAATACAACAACTACATTCTAATGGGAAACAAAAAGTACTTAAAGATATAATTCAGATTCAGATTGAATTTACTATTCAAGAATTAATGCTGACTAGGTAGAATTCCCGATTTTTCCTTTCCTCAATAATAACTATCTCAAACCTCTCCCAATCTTTTCTTCCGTCAATAATAACTATCTCAAACCTCAATCATTAACATTCTATGTACTTATATTTTAATAAAAAAATGTTGATTGAATTTAGTGTTCAAGAATCAGTGCTAGCAAGGTAGAATTCCCAATCTTTTCTTTCGTCAATAGTAATTATCTCAAACCTCAATCATTAACATTCTGTGTACTTATATTTTAATAAAAAAGTAAAGTAAAATCAGTATTCCTTTGTGATGTTGTTAACTTATTCACTAGCACAGTCGCCCGAAAGACTGACTTACTGCCAATAAAAAAACACACAGTAAAAACGTTAGGTTAAAAAAAACTCAGTTAAGATTAAAAGATCATTAATTGTGCCCATCTCCAATAAGTATACGCCTTTCGGCGTAATTAAAAATTGAATTGTTGAATTTTAAACCTTTTACCTTTTCAAACAAATTATTCTTTTAATGACAAATTAAACAATTTAATTTAAATACCCCATTAAAATTTATGAAAAAAAAATTATGCAGTATTCCTTTGTGATGCTGTTAACTTATTCATTAAAAAATGAATTGTTGAATTTTAGACTTTTTACCTTTTCAAACAAATTATTTTTTTATGACAAACTAAACAATTTAATTTAAATACCCCATTGAAATTTATGAAAAAAAAATCATGCAACTCAGTAAATTTCTGGAATTTTTTTTCATGCAGCTGTATAAATACACACAGGGATTTGTAAATAAATTTTTAAGTTTACGGAACTGGATCTTGTTGTATACTAAATGTCATGATAAATTTTTAAATTGCTTGTATACGCACACCCGTGTCACAACAGCTTGCAAACAAAATTTTCATCGAATAGAAGTTTATTGCACAATGTCTTGTTATATGGTAAATCTTATGGATAAATGAAATCTTGTTATATGGTAAATCTTATGGATAAATGAAATCTTGTTATATGGTAAATCTTATGGATAAATTTTTAAATTGCTGGTTAAATTTTAAGGTTTTAAAAATTAAATAAATATGCAGTTTTTAAAATTATTTCAAAAAAGTAGTAATTTAATTGTTTTATTTTTTTAGGTTTTTTTGTAATTTTTTAATTTTATTTTGCCTAAAATTTGGTGATGAATGGTTGGATCTGTAGATTTGAGTGGCTAAGTTTGTATATTCCCAAGGGGGTTTCATCAGGCCAAATCTATTTCTGCATTCATAAATACAATTTAAACAACAGAAAATAGGTGGGGTTTCATCAGGCCAAATCTATTTATGCATTCATAAATACAATTTAAACAACAGAAAATAGGTGGGGTTTCATCAGGCCAAATCTATTTATGCATTCATAAATACAATTTAAACAACAGAAAATAACTGTTTTGTCCAAATTTACATTGCAAGATTCCAAAGAAAAAAACCCAAAAATAAAACTTTTAGTCAACCCCTTAAAAAGAAAAACAAATAAATACCCTTCAAATTTAAGTATTGATTGATAATAGTTATTCAAATCTCAAATCTTTGAAAAACTATCATATGTTAATCTTCAAATTTAACTATTGATTAATGATAGTTATTCAAATCTCACGTCTTTGAAAAACTATCATATGTTAATCTCCGAGCAAATCACACACCATTTTTATTTTCAAAGAGGATTTTACCCCAGTCCGAGTGATGAAATTGCAATACTCCTAAATCTGCAATTTCATCATTTAAAAATGTAGTCTAAACATGATTAATGACTTCTGCATCAACCCAAGTTACCATAATTGCAATGTGGATAACAGATAAATTAGATTGCAGATTTTTTGTTTGCCAGATGATGACGAAGATAGTCAGAAATGGGGCGATAATACCTTGGGAAACGTGTTTTGTCTGGAGCAAGGGCAACTGTAGCAAACAAAGACTTGGATTTTGGATTTTATATACTTAGAATTAGTCACGATGGTTTGATGTCTGTGATGTCAGGTAGGTTATTTCATTAGAATTTTTAGGAATGTTAGAAGTGTTATGGCTCTTTCTTTTTAATGAGGGTTGAGATGTCACTGTTGTGTGATATTTTTTTTATCTTTTTTTTCTGCATTAATGGTTCTATTTTTTTTGTTTTGGTTTTATTTTTTTATGAATTGATGGTTCTAAAGAGAGTTGAGGTGTCACAAAGTTATTCAAGGAATTTGTATTAATGATCAGATATTAAATTCCACAGTGACTAATTGTCTTACTACCAATGATCAGATGAGGATTAAACCCCACACTGACCAATTGTCTTAGTACGTGAAGCATAAATAATTGTCAATGACACATATCACTTGTAGTAGATCAAACACTCATTATTATAATCATCATAAAAAATAGGTTCAGTCAGGATTGTGTGGGACTGGTACAAAGTATTTTTTTTTCTTTTTCCATGAATTGATGGCTCTATCTTTTTTTTTCCATGAATTAATGGCTCTACCTTTTTTGTCTTTTTCTATGAATTGATGGCTCTAGAGAGAGTTGAGGTGTCACAAAGGTACCCACTTGATTTGTACGAATGATCACATGGGAATTAAACCCCAAACTGACCAATTTCCTTACTACCAATGACTAGATGGGGATTAAACCCCACACTCACCAATTTCCTTACTACATGAAGCACAAATACTTGTCATTGACACATATCACTTATAGTAGATCAAATACTCATTATTATAACCATCATAAAAAATAGGCTCAGACATGTTAGAGTTGTGTGGGAATGGTACAAAGCATTTTTTTTTTCTTTTTCTAGGAATTGTTGACTCTACAAAGAGTTGAGATGTCACAAAGGTAACCACTGGATTTGTACCAATGACCAGATGGAGATTAAAACTCACACTAACCAATTGCCTTAATACCAATGACCAGATGGGGTTTGAACCCCACACTCAATCGCCTTATTATGTGAAGAAAAAATACTTGTCATTGACAAATATCACTTGTAGTAGCTCAAATACTCATTATTATAACCATTATAAAAAATAGGATCAGGCCGGTTGTGTGGGAATGGTACAAGTATTTTTTTTTTCTTTTTCCATGAATTGATGGCTTTATCCGTTTTTTGTTTTTGTTTTTCCATGAATTGATGACTCTACAGAGGGTTGAGGTGTCACAAAGGTAATCGTACCAATGACCAGATGGAGATTAAATTCTACATTGACCAATTGTCTTACTACCAATGACAAGATGGGGATTACGTACCAATGACCAGATGGACATTAAACCCTACATTGACCAATTGCCTTACTACCAATGACGAGATGGGATTAAGCCCCACACTGACCAATCACCTTAGTATGTGAAGCAAAAATACTTGTAGTAGATCAAATACTCATTATTGTAACCATCATAAAAAAATAGGCTCAGGCATGTCAATGTTGTATGGGAATGGTACAAGTATTTCTTTTTCTTTTTCCATGAATTGATGGCTTTATCTTTTTTTTCTTTTTTTCTTTTTCCATGAATTGATGACTCTAGAGAGAGTTGAGGTGTTACAAAGGTAACCGTACCAATGACCAGATGGAGATTAAACCCAACACTGACCAATTACCTTACTACCAATGACCAGATGGGGATTAAACCCCACTTGTAATAGATCAAATACTCATTATTATAACCAGTATAAAAAATAGGCTCAGGCCCATGTCAGAGTTGTGTGTGAATGGTACAAGTATTTTTTTCTATTTTTCCATGAATTAATGGCTCTACACTCACACCCATATATGAACTTTGATGAAAAAAACATAAAAAATAATAAACAAATCTTTTACAATTAGTCACTTTAAAAAACAGGCACATCCATATATGGACATTGATGAAGAAAACATAAAAAGTGATAAACAAATCTTTTACAATTAGTCACTTTAATTTTTAATTTTGTAGTAAAAAAAATATTCTGGTCAATTAATCAAGATCTGGACTAAGCTTTAATTTTTTAGTAAAAGAACTTTTTCGGGTCTTGTTTTCTAGTTATGTCTCCTAAATCTAATCAGGTTATGGAAGATTTATGATCATTGATTGAATTTTAAGTTTTGTATTTATTATTTTATTAATTATAAAAAATAATTAATAAGATTTTTACAATGAGTTATATTATAGCTTTATAAAATTAAATTTTATCAAAAATTTTAAATATTTCAAAATTTTTAACCTAATTTAATTCCATAAAACTAAACAACTATAAATTTTTTTACAAAATTCCACAAGATTAGACACTATGTCTATGTCAAATCTTTTATGATTTTTACAAAATTCAGAAAATTACACACTATGTCTGTGTCAAATCTTTTATGATCTTATGAATAGTAAATCGATTCAGATATTCAATAAACTTTTTCATTTTATATGGTCTAATTTGGAAAAATTAAAAAATATTATTAATATACTTCTGCATTTTATTTGACCTAATTTCGACAGAGAGAAAAAAATACTATATGATTCAGTTTCTGTATTGCCAAATTACTAAACACTCGTCAAAGCTTATTGTCAGTTCTAACAGTGTAACAAAAAATTTGCTACACGACTAAACACTCCGTGAAACCTTAGGATCAGAGTTCTACGATAAATACTAACTCCACTGACATCATAAAAAATTCTTGGCTTTTCTGCCAAGTTCATGGGAATTTTATGACTCCGTGATGGCTTACGAGCTCCTTCTTGTAGCTTATTAAATATTGAGTCGTGTATCTCTACTTTTTATCAGTTTGTCATGCTATATTAAAATTGGGTCCTGACATACGGAATGAGAGAGACGGTATAACTCTAAGGTCCTATGGAACTTACCATGTTGAAAATCATTTGAAAGGAATATATATGAATATTTCTTACTTAGATAAAATTATACGCATGTAAGATACGTGATGGATTTGAAATATATATAGATCTGGTTATAGATCGAAAGATAAAAGATATTTTGAAATCATATCTCAGATTCATGTTCCTAGATATAAAATATAGAACTATTGATATACAGGCCTCTATATATCTATATCATGGATTTATTCTATCTGGTCATCACAAGTCTGATCATCAATCCATTCAATGATCTATTGTTTAACCATGAACTTTAAATTATGTAAGTGTGCATTTTTACTAACAGTTGAAGGGATTAAATCTTTGGTGATAACAGTTGAAGGGATTAAATCTTTGGTGATGATGGTGTGTCCCTTATATTTTATGTATTTTACATCACATCTATTGAAAAATCGACTTCCTAAATAAGAAACTATGTAAAAGGATTATTGAAGCATTCTGTAAAGTATGCAACCTATCGTGCTACCACACAAAGGGAATTTAGGGTTTCTAGGTAGAAGAGGTTGACCATGATCGCATGGATTCAATAGGATGTAAAGCGGTTTTCGACCAATCAATGTTATGTCTTGTGTTTTGAGTTTATTAATGCTTCATATATAAGGAGATATCACAATTACCAACTCTTTCTCTTCTTGAGAAATCAATGATATAATTGTCACAAAAGATTAAACCAAGGTCGTGAAGTGGGATTATCGTGAAGTGGGATTAATTATTACCAGACCCAATCAACCTTTTGTGTCAGGTATGCTATGGATCTACTCATGATTCTACATGGTTTACCAAATTCCATTTAATATTTTCTTTCATCAAATTGAAGTTTGGTTATTTTTTCCTCCATATTGTTTCTCCCATCCCCAATACCTAATGTTGGTTGTGAAGTCTGATTATGTTCCTGATTTAGAGGTCTTTTTTTAGCCATGTTTAGATCCCATTTACTGACTGGGGGATTCCCCCCCATATATGTCACTATATGGGTTGATGACATTCATAGGATCCCCCCTGGTCGGGGTTCGGGGGAAACACCCCCGAAGAGAATTGTTTTGGAAAAATTGCTCATAAAATATTGTAATTTCGTAGTCAATCTGAATTTTTTTGATTATTGAGAGGGGGGTGAATCGGTAATATGCAATTTAAACCACTTATTAATCCTTTTAACCACAATGTATATTCATTTAACGTATTTAACAATGTTCATCACTTCATCAATAATATGTTATTGCATCATTTAACATTAACATCTTGTTGAGGGGTCCTAAATCCCTTTACCACAACAGTAGGAACCAAACCTGCCACCGAGGCCCAATTAGAATCTTCAACGTTTGATAGTGGAATGGTTCTTCAGATCTTGCGATCCGACCAATTAATCGATGGGATTTACGTAGTGATTTACATGATATCTTCTTGTGAAAAATCCTCCTTTAGTTTGAACGCTCTATTTTTTGTATTTTCTCTTATAGGTGGGTCTGATAAAAGATAGGTGCTAGTATAAACGAGCTGGGTAAAAGAAAAGGGGAAAAAACTTAACTACTAAAGAAGGTTGAGCTCAGGATAACCCTCACGCTCAAGCATGCACACAAATATTTTCACACCTATGACAAGCCTAGTACTAATACATCAACTTGTTGGTATTTCAATTATTGACTGAGATACAATTATCGAAAGAAAACATACATGCAAAAAAATGATGGCAAGAAAATTAGTTTCCTTAGCTCTAATCACTAATCACACATTAACACAACAATTTTCTTTCCATCATTAGAGATAAGAATTATAAAATTATTGAATAAGCTAACTTATTAATAGATTCAAAAACTCTTACTCATTACAGCATCCATTCATGAGATAAAGTCAAGTAATTCCTCCTTATGATCCAATCACACACGCCTTTGATGTAAAACATAAACTTGTCTCCGGTCCTAAACATGACTTCTCAATTAAGGTAGTTTCGAAATATTTCTTTACAATTCCAAAAATGAGGGTCTTTGCAAAAACTATCGACCCTTTCTAAAAGGTCGACCCTCTTATTTATAACAAATTATTATCTGAAAATAACTATCAAAAGTGCAAGCTAAGTAAAACAAAACATCGCCACATGGCGCTTTCATCTCTCTATCTTCTAAGAGTCATCAAATGGTTTCACTTAAGTGGATGACTCTTCTCATACTCTGACCATTTGATGAAGAGTTCCTCTCATGTGTTGGCATACGAGAATCTATGTTGATCCATCGGGGCCAAAAGGATCTCCTTTATCTCCACTGCATGTGCCCGATACTTGACCACTTTAGCACTTAACTGTTGTAATACCACCCGAGCCTTGATCGGGTGCTCCATGAACTGTTGTACTTGATCTAGTGCTATGTTTTCCACCTTTTCTATCTATGTAGTCCATGATGAGTCTTGTTCTGCATGTTGTTTGATTATGTCATGTAAGTCGACAAAGTCCTTGGGTGAGCCGAATTCTGGGAGACCGATGTCTCTCATTGCCCGATTGATCTAGGTCCATCTTCTTTCGAAGTTGGCCCATTTCTCTTGAATCCACCGTTGAGGTTCTTGGGCCATATTCACCTAGTATTCGACGGACTTCCTTATACGATCAATGTTGTTGTCCCTTAGCACCTGAATGTCATGCTCTTTAGTGTCTCGACCATTTTGAACCGCACTGATGTAATCAATTCATTCCAGCACTTAGTGGGCCTTCTCATACCATCTTTCCATGTATTTTCATGTCGCTAGCGCCATAAGGGTGTCTTCTTGGAATTTGGCTATCCCTGCAGTGAAAAGGTGCCACTCACTCGTGAATTTATTGTAGGCATCTTGGAATTTGTTTCTTAATAATATCGTGGCCTGTGTGGAGTCCTGATAGTATTTTTCTAAATGGCGCAGATGCTCCAACTCCTTTAGCGTAGTGGCCAACTCCTCTTCATCTTTCCTTTCTCTATCTAGGGTGGCATATGCGATTTCCATCCCTGCATCGATAAGCTCAGAAGTCTCGACATGCTCTGTGCTGATTAATTTCTCCTCTGTGGTGATAAGGATGGAACTATCCAAAGTAAGCCTCCTTTTCTTAGTGGTTGTCTTCATGATGGCTTTCCTCCTTCTATCGTAGGATATGGATTGTATATCTGTGACCTCATCCATAGGTTTAGGAATTTTTTTCTCTCCCCAAGCAAGAGTGTTTCCTAGGCTCCCGACGGTGTATATCTGTTCAATACTAGGTTCTTGAACCTCTTGTATATGTCCCGATGGCTCGGCCTCTGGTTTTTTCTCATCAGGTCGTAAAGTACTAGTCAAAACTGAGGAATCAAGGGTTCGCTCGATACTTACTTGGTAATAGGCTCTTGAAATGTTGATTTCCTATTGTGTGATTTATCCTTCTTATTCGAGCGATCCTGGCTCAACCATCGAGCCGTCCATTGGGATTCCGAGTATGTCAAGTGGCTTAGCATCCAAGGCACTTTCCACCTCATGCTCTTTCTGTGTGTGGCTCTAAATTGAAGCATCGGTAACTAGGGTGGATTCCTTCTCAAGTTTTGTTTCCTCTGTGATTTTCACTAGAGTGACCAGGGACACCTCTGAACTCTCCTCATCATCGTAGATGGTTATTAGATTGAACATGGTATTTGGTGTACTTGTTCTCCCTTATGTCCTTGCTATCTCAGGCTGAGTCGAAACCTCCCGTTGTGATCCAACCTGTGGTGTTGAAGCTTCAAGGTTATCTGACCTAATGGTTTCTTCATTTTGTATCAGCTCTGGGTCACTTGGTCCTCCCGGACTTTCGATTGGGTTGTCGATAGGAACCCTCGTCATCTCTACGAGATCCGAGTCATTCTGCAATTGATCAATGACTCTTTGTGCCTCTTCCATCAAGAGAAATTCCCTTGTCTGTTCTTCTAGTGTCAAGAAGAATCCCTTTCTCTGTGCCTTTATTATCTCTACCACTCTAATTTATTTCCTGGTTCTGAGGGTCTCTTGAGCCAACTGCTCTATTGTTTCCACCTTTTCATCCACACTCATGGACTTGAACCTGGTCATGTTTGGGTTGGCCATCCACTGCACCACCTCATCCCAGTCGTGGGCATTCTTTATGAAGACTTCATCCTCAAAATTATCATGAGCATATGATGATACTTGCGAAGCATATTGGAGGACCAAGCCTTTAGGGTCGTGCTTGCAGAATCGGCCTATCAGGAACCTGAATTCAAGTTGGCTCAAACCTTATTGTTTGGCTTGAGAATTATCCTTTACCAGATAGAACCCCACATGGAAACTGTAGGGTATGAAAGCTCATTTCTTGTCTTTGACAAATGTGGCGTTATAGCCCTGCAAGATGGTCTGATAACAAATTTCTCCCGCGACGAGCTGGTACGAGACATGAGATGGTAGGAGATGTGGTGCTCTGGTGTCCTTGAACACCCTAATGTAGGTTGAGCACTCATCCAAGTACCAATGGCCTAGCTTGGATATCATTTTCTTGGCTTCTTCCGATAGCCTTGGGCATTCCTTCTTAAAAATAATAAAATAAATGTGGGCAATGAATTCATCGCAGATGAGTGCGTAAGATTTCTTGTACCTATTCTCCCATAGCACGCTGAAGTAGATGTGGATCGGGAGATCTGCAACATTCCAACTCAGATTCATGTTGACGAAGACGTTCCTTGCGCACATGACATCGAACAAGTACGAGGACATGTAGAAAGTTGGTGCCTCTCCTTCCTTCAGCGTATGAGCCTGCATTACATAGATGCTTAATTATTTGGATATTATCACTCCCTAGTTGAAGCTACTCTTGGTGATTGAAACTGTGTATGCCAAAGGCATCCATGCTTTTGAAAACTTGGATCAGTCCTTTTCTCCATATAACCGACAGATGAGAGCCATCAAATAGATGTATGGCTCCCTCAGATTAATCGTTCCATACCAGCCATTGCTCCAATTAGTGAACTTCTTGTCCTACTTCCACCATGAGGCCATCATCCAACTAGTGTCATGGAACTCATAGAACTTTACCACGAAGTCCTTGTTGAGCCACTCCTCTGGGTCCCTGAGATTATGGTACTTCTACACTTCTATTGGCAGGAAAAATCCAACGCATCTGCCATTCTAATCGTTGATCAAGAATTTCATCCTTTCTGTGTGGCCGATGAGCCATTTCAGAACCTCTATGCAGGGGAAAACTAGGGTTCTCCTTTCCACCATGTGTAAATATGACCGTCGATTGTTCGGAAACACCTGGCCATCGAGCATCCTTACGTCTAGATCACTGTGTGGGATATATTCTGGGTATTCTTCTCAGCTGATTCTGTTAAAGAGATCCCTCCAATGTAGGAGCATTATTTTGGACCCAGTTCTTACTTCAAAATCCCCGAAGGCCAGAGGTTGGGTAAAATATTTTTTTGTTGAGGTTTTGATGACAGGCTCCACCCTGGGAGTGTACTCCAACTGCCTTGCGGTCCCCGAAGAATAACCTTCTCTTATATCTGGTTCTTTCATCTTTGAGCATCTAGTGGTTGGTTTTCTCGGTGACATTCTTCTTCTGAGGCTTGTTAAACATGGTTTTGATAATCAAAAGGGTTAGTACAGTCTCGAGTTGCTCACTCTACTCCTTCAGACGCTCTGGAATTCACTTACGCGTAGAATGAATTTGTTCACAATGGTTATAGAGATTTAAACATAGATGATCTTATCGTGTCGCATCAACCATTCAATTTTGGTTATGAGTGAAATAAAAATCTGTCGTTGGATCTTCAAAGGAGTTTAAAATTAAATTCATCATGGGTTGACGATGAAGGTGTGGGTGGTAATGTGGTCTATCGGCGATTTCAAAATGATGTTGTCTAATCGACACATGGGGTAGAAAATAATGATGGATCGAGCATTAACTAGTTCCTTAAATGTCCAAAATCCGATCGTATCTAATGCTGCAAACGTCCCATCGTTCCACTCTTTTAGTTGGTGGATCGGGGGTTGAGATAGTGCTATGAACATTTTCCTTTATATGATCCTGCAAAATCTCCAATGCCGATTGATCTTATTGTACAATGATGACATGAAAAAGCTAACTCGGAGGTGTGACTTGGACCTAGGGAACCAAAAATGACTCAGGATAGAACTAGACTGCATGACCCTCTTACCTAGTAAAGACACATGGTGTTCGAGACCAATGACTTAATTCGCTCATGTTAATTGAAGTCGGGACTTTCTTTAAGCCATTCATTCTAAAACCAAATCCTAACTTGCCAACGCTTAAAAGTGTCAAGGATCAGCGATCGACGATAAACTACCCAAGTGCTCTTGGATCGGCTCCCTCGAAAAAGTTTCGATGCCAAAAATGCATTGGGGATCGACGATCAGAGATAAGTTTATCGCGGTCAAAATGTGTGTTGTGATCCTTCTGGATTTTCCCCGATCCTGATAAAGTGCATTGAGCATCAGCTATTGGTGATTGTTTTACGTCCTTTGTTAACGTTTGTCTTCCTCTAATTTTACCAATGCCGAAGGGGGATCAACTATATCTCAAACCCTTATGCGAATAACCTACGTAAACCAAAACCTCGTTCTATCGATGCCAATGAGGATCGACAATTGATGACTGTTTTTTTTGTATGGTTCCTTTACTTACTTGAGTTCGTTTCGACGTCGAACCTGAGTGCATTAGGTGCAGTGTTTAGCTGTCGATTCTTAATTCAAGTGTTAAGGTCCTTTAGAAACAAGGTTTCATAAGTTCAAACAAACATGAATAGGTTATAAGAGTCATGAAAATGAAAAAAGATAAAACATTTCCCAAAATTAAGTTGAGTCAGACAATGCAGAAAACAAGTGGTACCCAAAAAGTGAGAAAATTTTGATAAGGATTTTTAGGGTGTGTTGAGTTTTCAACACATCCATCAATGAATAATAAAAAATAATAGACACATCCACACTGTTATCACATATAATTGTAAGGGGGTGTTTTCCCTAAGGATTTGTCCCTTGGGCAGAGAAAATGTGAGAAAAGGGGTTTAAAAACCCACCATATGTTTTTTATCCAAAGTTGGGGTGTATGAAGGCGGGGGAGAGGTGGCAACAGATCAACATTTCGCTGACTCATGGAGTGGAAAAGTGAAAGGGAAGAGTCACGAGGACTCGCAAAATGAAAAGTCACAAAGTGAATTGGGTCGTCCATTACAGAAGGACACGTGGCATAGGATCAACATGGAGAAAGTTGTTTCAGAAAAGATCAAGTGAGAAGTGTCGATAACTGAGGTCCCGAAATGTCGATATTCATCTGGGCATTTTGATCAAAGGAGAGATGTGGCACATGATCCAAGAGATCGTGATTTTTTGACTCAGAGGTTTTAGCATGGAGGACAACGTGAGTTCGTGAAACGTGAAATCGCGATGCACCTGAGAGTTGGGCCCACGATCATAGCCTGTGGTCATATGGAAGCAGGGCCATAAAGAAAGCTAAAGCACCCATCGAGCAGCGGGTGGCTGATATTGTTCAAGGAAATTATCCTAGCCGTCAATAACAAAAACAATCTGAACATTGATCTAGATGGGTCATTTGGGGGGATTGAACATCGGGATATTTGACATCAAGGGGAGTGAAGACTCCCAACAAGTGAAATATTGAAATTTCATATGGGGGATGCATAAGGTCATGGCCCGAGGTCACATGGAGCGATGGATAGGACCTACGTCAAAGGATGAAAGCATCCACAATGGTCTCATGAAAGTTTTTGCGTGGTTTCGAAGTGTTGGGCTTGACTTGGAGGAGTCATGAATGTCTCCTGGAGCATTCAGGGGTGTCAAGCTCCATCCCAATCCCGATGTAGGTAGTTAATGAAAATGGGGGAGGTGGTTGAAACCTTGTCTCACCCCATAAATGGAAAGCATGGAAAGACGGTCGTGTAGGCAGACTGTCAGTCGAAAGTTTCCCTATCAACGGATTCTCCCGCAAAGCCCATACTGATCTGAGATTGCATCTGACAGAAGAAGATGCAAACGCAAAGTTTTGAATGTAATAGTTGGGTCACATCTCTCGTGGTGGAGAATTGTTTTGAGTATAAATACTCAGTTTTGATATTTTGTTATGGTCGATGGTTGAGCTATGCTCCTGATTTGTAAAGTTTTAATGAAGCCTTTGTTCTCCAGTTATGTGTGGCCATTTGAGACTTCTTGTTTAATGATAATTAGCTTTATTTTCATCTCTTTTCTTCTGATACTGAAGGATCGGGCATGGATGATATATTCAAGTTGTGATAACTGTATTTTTATATATGTTTGATTACAGTGTTGTTATGGAATTTTCAATTTCTTGAGGCTTCGGATTCAAGAGGATCTTGTATTTGAATCTTTTCCTCCTTAGGTTGCTGGAAGAATAGATGTCCATAGAAGACCTCTACATTTTCTCCTCAAGATCCTCATCCTATTCACCCTTTCTACAACTTACTCACTGAAGTTAGATCAAGACCTCATCTCCCTGTGCATACAAGCCCAGTTTTTCGAATTAAAGTGATATACTCCTGAGTGTGCATCCATTAGACCCCCCTTAAATTTATTCATTGTGACATAAAAATGATGGGTATTGGGCGTACCTTTGTCACAATATAGAGGTGACTTATAGTGCTAACATTTCTGGCATCGTTGCTAGGGACGAATTGAATATTTTCCTTGGGTAGAATGACAACAAACTTTTGATTCTGAAGGTGCATCATAAATCAAAACCTTTGAGGATTGTGCTTGCACTTGGTGACTCCACTGAGGTGACTCCACTATCTCAACCCCACTGTTTCAGTGTGGCTGCTTTTGGCTACACCTGGTAGCCCTTGGGAGAACACAACGATCAGATCTTGTCTTTGATGGTATTCCTACTTCATATCATTCACCTGGCGAATCTATGGTTAAAGGATCAACTAGTGACTCCACTGGTTCGAGATGAAAAAAATCCTGGCCTAGAGGTTTGCTCCTTTTAATTTTTCTGCTGTTCCTGGTTTTCCTAATGTTGTCCCTACTATGGATGAATGGGGTGATTATTTTCCCATATTTAGAGAACGTAAAGAGGACAACCCTACTCGGCATCTCCATGAGTTTCATGAACTCATGCATCAGTGGGAGATACATCATGAGGATGCTTTAATGAAGATGTTCATGTTCTCAATGGATGGGGATGCCTGTGAGTGCTATCAATCCTTTCCCCCTCCTAGCATCTCCTCCTTAGAATAGTTTCATGTAGGATTTAATAAGCATTGTCAAAGGTATTATTCCTCTGAGTTAATCTGTCATGATTGTTGTGAGGTATGTGAAGGCCATGATAAAGATATGGTTGTGTCTAATGAAGGTTGTGAGGATGCGAACCATGAGGAAGATGAAGATACTTTGGGCGAAGTAATGGAGCTGGTAAAATCTCTCTCTGCCAAACTAGAAAGGTTGGAATCTGAAGAAAGTGTGGAGGATTTTCCAGTCCTTGAGGTGGATGTTCTTGGAAGCTCTACTAGGGATGATAGTGAAGATTTCATAGTTGTATATGCCTTGCATTCTTCTCTTGAGGTGCATGATGTCCCTAGCTTTGATGATTATTCGGAAGAAGAGAAGAAGAGCCCTACATCATAGTTTGCTGACCAGAGGGGCAATTAGCTTGTATATGATAGCTACGAATCAGATTCTGAGCTAGATATGCAGGATTTCCAAGAGCATACAACAGAGCCTTATCCTCTATTCGTTAAGGAAAATCATTATGAGGAAATCAACCATCCTGAGCAGCATGATGAAGAGTAGAGATTTCCCATGGGTCCTGTTTATGATGATTATGAATCTGACCCTTGGGAGAGCCAAGAAGAAGAACCAGAAGAGAAAAAGAAGGGGAAGTTTATCTCCTATCTAGAGCCTGTCAATGAGAAACCATCGTTTGGGAGAAGTTAGCCTGCATCAACCTCTCACCCACATGTGCTTGCTAGAGATATCCAACAATTTGTGAGAAACTATGTAGCAGAGAAGGTTGCTTGTTACCAATTTTCTGGAGTTTGTTGCTTGGCCTATGAGCCTATGAAGGAATACATGGAGTTGTATTTCCTTCATGATTTGAATCTCCCTAGATTTATCCTAACCTCAGAATTAGGAGGAAAGTTGAAGGATGTGACCATTCTACTGTCACGATTGCATTATCTGTTATCAATCATCGACAGGGTGAAGGAGATTCAAGTTAGGGAGTTACTTGAATGGATGTGGTGGAAGTTCGCTTTCACTTAGCACTATGTAAACATCAATTAGTTTAGGACTGTATATAAATAAGATCTTTGGTGCATGTGTGTTTATTTTTTCATTTTTAATTATCGGCTTTTATTCCTCTGTAGGGTGTTTTGAGCTTGACCCCATAGCCCAATAAAAGGCAACTGGAACTACAAAAGGAGATCTTAGATCCTCACAGGGAGGATTCTGTCCCCCATTGAGCCTAATATTATCACATATAATTGTAAGGGGGTGGTTTCCCTAAGGATTTGGCCCTTGTGAGGAGAAAATGCAAGAAAAGGGGTTTAAAAACCCACCATATGCATTTTATCCAAAGTCTGGGTGTATGAAGGCGAGGAACAAGTGGCAACAGACCAACATTTTGGTGACTCACCAAGCAAAAAATTCAAAGTGCAGAGTCATGAGGACTCGCGAAACGAAAAGTCACGAAGCGATCTCGGTCATCCATTACAGAAGGATGCGAGGCGCAGGATCAAGACGGAGAAAGTCATTTTGGAAAAGCTGAAGTGAGAAGTGTCGATAGCCGATGTCCTGAAATTTTGAATGTCCGAGATCACGAAATTTTGATATTCATCTTGGTCATCCAATCAAAGGGGATGCGTGGCACCTGATCTAGGAGATCACAATTTCTCGACTTAGAGGTTTGAGCATGGAGCACAACGTGAGTTTGTGAAATGTGAAATTGTGATGCACCTGAGAGTTAGGCCCACGATCACAACTCACGGTCATATGGAATCAAGGACATAAAGAAAGGGAAAGTGCATATTGAGTAGCGAGTGACTGAGATTGTCAAAGGAAATTATCCTAGCCATCAAGATCACAGAAAATCTGACCATCGATCTAGATGGGTCATTTTGCGGGATTGAACATCGGGATATTTGAAATCAAGGGGAATGAATACTCCCAACAGGTGAAATCCCAAAATTTCATATGGGGGATGCATAAGATCATGGTCCGAGGTCAAATGGAGCGATGGGTAGGAGTTGCGCCAAAGGGCGAAAGCACTCGCGATGGCCTCAGGAAAGGATCTTCGTGGTTTCGAAGCGTTGGGCTTGACTTGAAGGAGTTGTGAATGTCTCCTGGAGCATTCAGGGGTGTTAGGCTCCATCCCGATGTCGATGCAGGTAGTTAATGAAAATGGGGGAGGTGGTTGAAACCTTGTCTCACCCCATAAATGGAAAGCATGGAAAGATGGTCATCTAGGTAGACTATCAGTCGAAAGTTCCCCTGTCAAGGGATTCTCCCTCAAATCCCATACTGATCTGAGATCGCGTCTGACAGAAGAAGATGCAGACGCAAATTTTTTAATGTAATAGCCAGATCACATCTCTCATGGTGGCAAATTGTTATGAGTATAAATATTTGGTTTTGATATTTTGTTATGGTCGATGGTTGAGATACACTCCTGATTTGTAAAGTTTTAATGAAGCCTGTTGGGCTCTAAAGATGTCCTAAAATATAACATTTATGCATCATCCAAAGGTAGGCACTGGAAAAATCATTTTACTCGTCACCTACTTACCTTATGTTTTCAATACCCGTCCTCCAGAGATGCGACCCTTGCAAAGGTACAACAATCATAACAAAAGGAACAACAATCATAACAAAAGGAAAAACAATTGTTTTGTTCAAATGAACAAAAAAAGGAATAGCAATCGTGACAAGGGAACAACAGTCGTTATATTGGGTCGAACTAATGTTGTATTAATTGAGTTGTAGTACTTGCCCAACTATCTAACTTGTCAACCTGGGGTTTGTAAACTGATGAAGCACACACAAAGTATATGCAATATTGAAGAGAGACTAATCTAATCTAATGTTTAAGATACAACTGAAATTGAATCATTAATCTAACACATGACTGAAATAGAATCATTAATCTAACACACGACTTGGAAATGAATTAATCGAGTTGTGTAAATGAAATTAATCTAAGAATGAGAAATTGCATGAAGGAAATTAATCTAGAAATGGAGAACTACATGAAGGAAAAGCAGATACAACAAATGAAGAGTTAAATGGCACAACAACACATGAGAGCTCTCACCAATTATGCAATCTTACATTCAATAATCAAATCAATCTTCATAACAGAATAATGAAAGCATGAAAACCAAAACCATGAATCAAAGCTAAAAATCCCTTTCTCTTTCGAATCCTAATGACTAC
>JZKD02S1943903.1:211403-243268 GCA_000966675.3 Picea glauca | reverse complement strand
TATTCTTACTGGAAAATATATGCTATCAATGTGCATAAGGAAAACATCATTGAGTATAAGAAATCCCTTTTTTGTATATGTGTGAATCATGCCAATATGTATAACAATGCTTATGTAGCAAAGTGCAACAGAGTACCATTGGAAAAGAAATGTTGGAAAAGAAATGTTCATAAATGGTAAATGAGATGAAAAATGGAATGATGGTAGTGGAAAAGTGGAGTGATGATAGTGAATAAAGTTCCCTACCCCCCAACTTAACTTGTTGCATGTCCTCATGCAACGTGGCATAAGTCATAGAAGTGAAAAGGAAAGGGAACTGGATGAGGGAATTTTCCAAATTATTCATTGCTAGCAGTTGAGGAATTACATGATTAAAGTTTAGAAAATAACATACCCCCACTTACCCAAAATGTTGATGAACTATGCAATAGGAATATGGCTAATGCGACTACTAGAGCATGGAATATGTCACTGTTGTAGGATCATGTGAAAAGTGACTATTGTTTTAGTTGCGACTATTGGTTGCTGGATCAGAGAATGTGAAGTGGAGGAATCTGAACTACTGTTGAATGAATCATGGAAAAGAGTAAGTATGAAAGTGGAACTGTGGTAGTCTCGTATGGCTGAAGTCATGCTGTTGTACTTGCTGATAGAGTCATGAAAAGTGTATAATCTTCACCCGCTGCTAAAACTGATGGTACAATTCTAATCATGCGAATGAATGTGTCAATGTCGAGCATGAAAAGAAGTCATTGGATTACTGACCAATGATGAATGTTGTTAACCAATGCGAGGCAACTCACCATTGATGTCAATGAGTGCCAAGGTACCCTAGTACATCTTGCGAAGTGAGAATGAATGAGCTAATGTCGAGCCACTTGCAAGATCTGACGATCAAGGGACATTGATGTATTCCCATGATTGTCAGTGAGAGAACTTGCCATTAAGGCATGCAAGCCTTCAGGTACTCAAAAATGGACTCTAGTCTATATCCCAGATAAGGTGTTGAGGTCGATAGGGAAAGACTTGTTGAAAGGTGGGCCTTAAGGAATCCCACATCAGTCAACATGAGTTTGGATAAAAAGAGTGATAGGATTATAAAGGAAAAGATCTTAGTAGTAACAGTGTGTATGGCAAGGCAATGTAATCATGGAAAGGGAGTGGGATAGTTTTATTGACAAGGAAAACTGAACTGAAAAATCTAAACAGATGTATGTGACTCAGAAAGATAGGCATGTGCAAAGTCATGAAGGATAATTCAATGGAAGATGGTCTTCAACACAGGGGTGACCAATCTACTTTGAAGGAGAAATGGAGGAAGACATTCATGACGCAAATGGGTTTATGAAAAGGTTTCTGTGTAACTGCAAACGCCATGATGTTTATGATGAGTAACAACTCCTTTAAGCAATTAATAAGGCATATCTTTTTCAAATTTTTTTGTGATTTTTGAAAATCACTTCAGCAGTAAGATGCGATCGGCCGCGCTCCTGAAAAATGTAGTACAAATCTTGCATGAAAACTTGTGAGATGTTCGAAAATATAACATGTAGAAAGAAGGACAAATGCGACAAAGTAAATACAATGTGTTTTATACCTCTTGTCGTGATCACTGTGCACGCTTGTTTCATCATTGATTGCTTGCTTAGCATAAAATCGAAAAAACATATTTCCATATTGTTTTCAGGAATTTAAAAGAAGTCCATTTGCAATTTTATTTGTTTTTTTGTTGTTTTTTTGTTGTTTTTTTTTATTTTTATAATTTGTTTTTATCTTTTATGAATTTTGTTTTTATTTTTTATTTGTTATTTTTTTTTTTTAATGTTTGACCTAATTTTATTACATTATTTTTTATTTTGTTTATAATAAAACAAAATAAATAAAAACAAACAATATATGTTTTTATTAAAAAAGAAAATTGTTTATAATAAACAAACAATTTTTTTTTTGTGATTATAATTGTTTTATAATAAAACAAACCAATAATAATAAAAAACAAATAAAACAAAAATGATAAAACAAAACAAACAATGCATGTTAACCTCATATACCTATGCTAGCAAGCCACCATGAATGCTCCAGCGTGATATGAGAAGTTCGTGATATGGATCTACTTTCTTGCTTTTACAATTCAACGTATCATTGTTGCACAGAGGTACCCGAATTACTCCATATTTTTCTGATGGCAGGTCTTTGAAGGAGCATGCACGCGGTCGTAGATGCTAAAACCATGGGAGACTCCAACAAAACGCATAACAGATCATTAAATCGCTGAAAGTGCATTAAATCACTGGAAATATGGCATAAAGAGTGGCGTGGATGGGGTTTGACCCCATAACCTCTGCCCATAAAATTGGATCTCCTAACCATTACGCTCAATTCTTATTACTGTGATATTGCATTCAAAAAAAAATTATTGTTGTTTTTTTTTTTTTTAATAAAAAAGAGTAGTACCTTCTATATTAGATAAGCACAGAACTTAGACAAAAATACAGAGTCAAGGCTAAAAACCACCAAAAAATACTGCCGGTAATCAGAAACCAGTATAACTGAGGGGTTGATAGCAGTTTTAGCAATAATACATATAACTGAGAAGCCCCTGTCCTGCCCGAAGGAAACCAGGACAGGTGCTAAATGTCCAAGAGTTCATAAAGCAGAAAAGCATTAAACAAAGCCAGGTAGCAGTAAAACCTAATCATCCGGAGCACCGTCACCTTCCCTTGCCTGCCAGGTGTGCCTTGCTGGAATAGCAAACTCCTGCGTGCACATGGGACACTTATGCTGAGTTGGAGCTCCGGAGAACACGCTGAGGAGAATATCTAAACGCTGGCTCATGAGGAGCGTCCTGAGTTCCATGTCGGCCAGGTGCCTGCGTAACTCGAAGACCAAGGCCCGGTGCTCGTTGCTAAGAAGAAAACCATGCATGCCAACATCCGAGCCACTGCGGGGAGCAGTCCCCGAGTCCATTTCCTCATCTAGATCAGTCGCAGCCTTCCTCTGCTCCGCGTTAACCTCATTATCCGTGGGCTTCTCAGCTTGAAGTGATGGCAGGTCGCCCTGCCAAGGAATTTCTTCAATGAGACAGCCTGGGATGTCATCAGCACTGTGCGAGGCGTGAACGGGGTCCTCCATTTCTTGGGGCTTCTCGATGCATGGCAAGTCACCGATGGACGGGTCCTCCTCCACTATGCATGTGGGCAGCGCAACCTCAGGCTCGACATCCCTTTCATTACTCAAGCTAGAAATCAGACCTTCCCTGTTGCAACTAGCCTTCTTCTCGACGATGATGTCGAGCAGCATTCGCCTCTCTGCACGAGCTTTTTTGCGAAGAATTGAGGACGCCAAAGAAAGAGATTTCTCCAATTGCTGCTTCCTACGACGCTGCGCCCTGTGAGCGTCTCAGGTTGAGCCCCGATGAGACCTGGCACGCTCATGAACCATTGAAACTAGGTGGTAAGTGCAGGGAACAAGAGAAAGCAATGCAAGACTAGAGGTCCCAAACAAGAACAAAAACCAGTGCAAATCCTGAACAAATCGTCTCAGACGAGTTTTCCCTAAGAACAAGGAGCTCTGGAATGCCTCACCAAAACGCATGGAGGAAATGGTGAACGGGCGAGAAAATGTCATAGCAAATTCATAACTAGGCTCCATAAAAATCTGTCCTTCTGAATCCATGACCGGACTGAACTCGTGAGAGGAGTAAATGGTCGTGCGAGGGAACTTCACATTCATATGATCCCTGCGATGGCCGACCCCCATTGTTAATGCTAATGCGTGGGTGGCTGCCATCCGTAGTTAAACCTACTCTTAAATCTGCTCTGAGTGCGTGTCCAAGTGTCAGCAACTCGGAGTGTCGTGTCACCCCATCCGGGTTTTTTATTGTTGTTTTTGTTGCAGGCTGCTACAAGAGTTTATTTGCAGGGTGTAACAACAAACATTAAATGTGATTTTCTCACAAACGACGAACTAGTTTGAGATGAAATTTTGTGTGCAAGTTCCTACCAGTCCAATGCATCTGCACACCAAAAATCAGAGATACCCACATGACGAATTTTGAGAAAACGATAAAATGGATGAAGGTGACTATGTTGATTTTCGCAAAAACCGTGTACTGGGTTCAGCTGAAATTTTGTGGGAAGGTTTCTATGGTCCCAATACTTCTGCACGCAAAAAACCAGAGCCATCTGATGCATGGATCTCGATATATAAGAGAAATGGATGAAGGTGACTATATTGATTTTCTCGAAAACCGTGTACTAAGTTGGCCTAAATTTTACTGGGTTTTTTTATCATCACATAGTGCAATTCCTGTCAAAAAATGATAAGAACTCACATCCCAGTTTGTGAGATATCTTCAATTCAATTTCTGCATTTTTTTATTTATTTAACTTTTTATTTATTATTTTAAAGATTTTGTTTTTATTTATTGTTTTACTTTTTTGATCTATAGATGGAAGATGCACAAACATGTATTTTATTTGATTTTTTATTATGTTTTCAAAAGAGTAAAATAAAAATTTATTTTGCAAGCTTATTAAAAATTTATGAGCAAATAGAAAACGAAAAATAGATTAGGCAAAATTTTCTGTTTTGTCAATTAATTGATATTCCTGAAATCAATCAATCAATCAGTCATCCTACTTTCTAATCCTCGCAATCGTATGAAGCATAGAGGAGAGCATACTTATTCTAGCAAATGCAAAACTTTAAAATAAAACCCTACCTACATTATGCTAATTAGAAATGAGAGAGAAGTTATGTGTAATCAAACAACCAGTGAGCCATGCACGCAACATTAATAAAAATATGTTATCTTTCAATTTCGCAATTGACAGTCTGAAATATGTATGGGTTTGTGAAATTGGCGGTTGAAACTGTAAATTAAAAAAAGAATAAAAAAAAATTAAATGAATCTAACCTAGTACTTTCTTGAAACCAGCGTTCGATGAGGCTTTTGTAGGCATAATTTGTCTTAATCAGATCATGTTGTAGCTCCTCACTCTCCTCCTTTCCCTCTTGCACACCTAATGATTCTTCATTAAACATGCAAGGTTCTTCGTATGTTGATTCTTCGTTTGCCTCGGAAGGAGTGAATAAGCTTTCCGCTGTTGTTAAGATCTCCTCTTCCAGAGAAGAGGAGACCCCAACTTTTGCTAGGATCTATGTAAGTTGTTCCAAGCTAAAATTCATTGTTAAATCATGTTAAAAAAAAAAAATCTTACAATACCCAAATCAAAATGAAAAAAAACTTAAAAAAAGCTCTTTCTAAAACATTAAAAAACAATTACTCTTCACAGTTGCGGAAATTAAAACGTTCCTGATAGTTGGTAGGGACAGTGAAGAATCTACACTAAAGCAGCTCTATGACATTTAGAACCAACACATGTAGATCACACTTGCAAAAATTAAAACTACTCTTGCATGAATTGAAATTTGCAGAAATTGAAATTACTTCTACCTAGTTAGTAGGGAGAACATGAGGAGTCTCCTCTCACGAGATTCTATGTCCCCTTACCAACATGTCTAGATCACACTTGCAGAAATTGAAACTAATCTTGCAGAAATTGAAATTTGCAGAAATTGAAACTACTTTTACCTAGTTGGTAGGGAGAACATGAGGAGTCTCCTCTCACGAGCTTCTATGACCCCTAACCAACACATATAGATCACACTTGCATGAATTGAAATGAAAAAGAAACTAATACTTCAATCCATTGTGCTTCCCTGACAACGGCACCAAAATGTTGGGCTCTAAAGATGTCCTAAAATATAACCTTTATGCATCATCCAAAGGTAGGCGCTAGCACAAGCGTTTTACTTGTTGCCTACTTACCTTCCATTTTCAATACCCATCCTCTAGAGATGCGACCCCTGTAAAGGGACAACAATCGTAACAAAAGGAACAATAATCGTTCCGTTCAAATGAACAACAAAAGGAACAACAATCATAACAAAAGGAACAACAATCGTTCCATTCAAATAAACAGCAAAAGGAACAACAATCGTGACAAGGGAACAACAGTTGTTATATTGGGCTGAACTAATGTTGTATTAATTGAGTTGTAGTACTTGCCCAACTATTTAATTTGTCAACCTGGGGTTCATAAATTGACTAAGCACACGCAAAGTATATGCAAGATTGAAGCGAGACTAATCTAATCTAATGTTTAAGCTACAACTAAAATTGAATCATTAATCTAACACACAACTGAAATAGAATCATTAATATAACACACGAATGAAATAGAATCATTAATCTAACACACAACTTGGAATTGAATTAATCTAGTTGCGTAAATGAAATTAATCTAGGAATTGGAAATTGCGTCGAGGAAATTAATCTAGAAATGAAGAACTACATGAAGGAAAAGAAGATACAACAAGTGAAGAGTTAAATGGCACAACAAAACATGAGATATCTCACCAATGGTGCAATATTACATTCAATAATCAAATCAATATTCATAACAGAATAATGAAAGCATGAAAACCAAAACTATGAATCAAAGCTAAGAATCCCTTTCTCTTTCGAATCCTAATGACTACCATTAATGACTACTCTAATTCTCTACTTACAACTAAAATATCATGAAGACAGAGCACTCTCTTTTATACATGAGAGCCTTGAAGATAAGATAACCATCTCATTATTACAGATCCACTTTTCTCTCAACCTATTTTCCATTATTACAAAATATAATCCCTTTAAATCCTCACATATATCTCTCATATATCTTGGATAAGATATTCCAACCAAATCTCCATGATCTTCTCATTGGAATGGGATTGAATTATCTCCTCAAATATTGCAATGGTGGAGGAAGTATTCGAGAATTCCTTTGAATTAATCCTTCACATATTCCTACACATTACAAAGCTCACACATTTTGAGATATATATGAAAACATGTCAATTTTCTAACATTTAATCACAAATTCCCTTTTAATACTAAAATGAATAAAGTGGAGAATAATAAGGTGAAACCCAAGTATATTTATGAAATGATATCATCAAAGGTTAATGGGGCGATGAAATGTGAAGAATGATGAAGGGAAAGGTGGATGAAAATAAGACATTTCTGAGCCCCAACAAAGCCTTTGTTCTCTGGTTATGTGTGGCCATTTGAGACTTCTTGTTTAATGACAGTCAACTTTCTTTTCATCTCTTTTATTCTGATACTGAAGGCTTGGGCATGGATGATCTAGTCGAGTTGTGATAACTGTATTGTAATGTATATTTGATTGCAGTATTTTAATGGCATTTTCAGTTTCCTAAGGCTTTAGATTCAAGAGGATCTTGTATTTGAAGATTTTCCTTCTTAGGCGGTTGGAAGATCGGATTTCCATAGGAAACCTCTACATTTTCTCCTCAAGTTCCTCATCCTACTCACCCTTTCTACAACTTACTGACTGAAGTTAGATCAATACCTCATCTCCCTATGCATACCAGCCCAATTTTTCGAGTTAAAGCGATATAATTCTGAGTCTGCGTCCATTAGACCACCTTAAATTTATTCATTGTGACATAAAACTAATGGGTACTTGGATTATCTTTACCACAATCTAGAGGTTACTTCTAGTGCTAACACACACAATGCACAATACACCAATATTTTATGTGGAAAACCAATGTGGGAGAAAACCACATAATGCTTTACTTATATGTCTTTAAGAATTACATTCAAGGAAGCACAAAGTTCCAATTCTTCAGCTTCAACTGGAAGGAGGCTCCAACACCCTATATTTTTAGGCTACAACTTGAGGGAATCTCCAACTCCCCAATTATATAGCTACAACCAGAAGGAGGCTACTACCCCCTATGTTCTACGGCTACAACTGGAAGGTGGCTACAACAACCTATCCTTGCCCTGTCCTGCTTCCCTGAAGTATATGTAATATGATAAAATGATTGTCACACTATCACTATGATATATGCCACTATAAACCTATACCAACCTATAACCAACATGTGCCAAATACCTATGATCAACATGTACCTGTAACCTTCCTGTACCAACAAAATCCCAACAAGTACATGACCTATCTGTGTTGCATCTCACGTATGTACATCACCTATTTGTACTACATCTCGTGTATGTACACGACATGTATATACTACAACCTATGTATGCCTTTTGAAACAAGGGTTTTCACCTTCTTGAATAACTTTGACCCTTTCTTGCCTCTGTCACATCAACCTACAACTTGTCCTAACCTATACCAATCAACCTATATTATCAACCATGTACATCAATCACTCACACAACATGTGTCATCACAAGTGCATCAACTATGCACATCAAAATATCTCATAGCCATCCTCAAGATCAAGATGTGATTTTACTAATATTTCAAGATGTCTATGCCACATCATCCATATACCATGTGTCAACAATACTACTAGTAAGTGCCTCTAAACATGTACCAATCATGTGTCACCAACACTGCTAGAAAGTGCCTCTAACAATGCACCACACATGTACCAATCATGTATCAACAATTCAAACTATGACTCATCAAGATGTACCAACATCACCATACCATACACCTCATGTATGTGTCAAATCATAAACTATATGTCCCAAACATGTATCTCAACCATATACGAAATACATATAACAATATAACCAACATAAGTCCTCTATCAATACATCACACAATCCATGATCCAAATACCATAAATCCTTACATCAAACCATGTTCCAAAACCTCATTGTTATGTAGCCTCAAGTGTATACCAATCATATATCAATAATACTAACAAAATCCACTCACAATGTACCATAAGATATACCAATAACACTCACATATGTACCATCCATGTACTACAACAGATCTACCTCAAACTAACCAACAACTTCACTAGCACATCACAACCCAAAACCCTCAACCATGTACATCAACCATGCACTAAGAATGAAAAGATATGCCTCAACACTCAAACCAACAAATTTTGCCAATGATAACTACCAGACATACCAGCATTGTATTTATGTAGATCTGGCTCATAAAGAGAGTGCAATACAATCAACAACCTGTCTAGGGAAATTCCTCAATCTCCCACAACCATATCTCATGGAGACAACAAATATCCAACTATACATAATAATACGATATACCTTTTTAATCTATAGATAGATATGTTGTACCTGATCACTATGGACCTTCCTGGGAGCTTGCTTTCAGACTCTGAGTATCTAGTTTCTTCAGCAACTCAATCTTTCATGGATTTTTTGAAATGTATGTTCCCTATTATACTGCTAACCCGTGTACGTATGCTACATATTCTATTGTCATCACCCGTATGTATGCTACCTATTCTACTGTAATCCCGCGTACGACTTAGAAAATAGGGTTTTTTCAGTATTTTTGTAACTCTGAAACTTTCGATGTCAATCCTCTTTCACTTCCTCAATATTGCGTAACTTTATGTATCAATGTGTACTTGCAATAAACCTTTTACAAAATAGATATTCAATGATATTCAATAGGTGCTAATAGAGAGCCTTGCTCTCTTATTTATACTTCCATGTAGCTTCCTCAAGGGCTTACCTTCTAACCAACTTTACCCAAATTTATTCTTTTTAGGGCTAACCTACTTCTAACCACTTGTCCACTTACAACCACTTTATCCACAAATACTAATCTCTCTACTTCTAGTTGCAACTAACTTTATTATTCAATTAATTTCTTTTACAACCACTTTGACTTATCCATAAATAATGGACTCACCACTTCTTGTTGCAACCACTTTATTATTTAAATAATTTTTCTTTGCAACCACTTGACTACTTTATTATTTAAATAATTTATCTTTATTCACAACTACTTGTTGCAACTAACTTGTTTTTAATTATTTTCTTAATGCAACAACTATACCCATGATTAACTCCTAGTTACCATCAATTTGACTAGTACACTTATTCTAGGAGCTTCTTGAACTATACCCATGATTACAGTCCTAGTTACCATCAATTTGACTAGTACACTTCTTCTAGGAGCTTCTAGAACAATTGACTTCTTTGACCTTCTAGGGGATTTTAGATAACTCATTAGGACTCTTCAACTTCACTAAGAAATATCTCCTCAACCATGAGGAGCTATGTGGCATTCCACATATCAACAAAAATGCAATGACATGTAGTATCCATATATATTAGTATTACCTGCAAATATACTGAAATTCATACCATTATGCCTCAAACAAACTCAGGTCCCTGACCCATACCTTTGTGCTACTAGAATTCACTACCAGACTTCTCCAAGGGTTGAAATCAATTACTAAGGGTTGGCATCAATCTACAATATCACTCTCCAAGGGTTTACATCAATGAAAACCAACAATCCAAGCAAAATTTCCATAAACCTAAGCCAACTTTCTGACAATATATTCCTTTGGAATTGATGGCAACACCAACATTGATGGAAACAATTAGTCATTATAACATTCATGCTCATACTCCTCATCATTGGTTCTATCTCTCCCCCTTTGACATCAATGGAAAAGGGTATCTCCCTTTGGGGCTTCTCCCCCTAACTGAAATCTCCCTGGGGCTGCTCCCCCTGTCTAAATTCCTTTGATCTTTCTCTATGTTTATTATCCTCTTATTACTCTCTCTCTCTCCCTTCATCTAAATAATATCTTCCTTTTTGACAAAGGGTATCACTTTGATGCAATACTGAAGTCATATAGCTTGGGATCCCTTTGTGACCATCGCTCCCCTTGGAATCATGCCTCTCTACTCTCTCGAAACATCTAACTCTCTCTTCATGCATCTGAAGAATGTATCCCTTTAACTTCTATGCAATATGTCATGTAGAACAATATAGGTCTTCCTGTACCTGCTTCCTTTCGGAGTTATTTTCCATTGGTGCTTCCTTGTGTAATCAAATGGCATATATGAAAATCATTCAAGAATAAGCATTCAAATATTCTTGTGTCATTATCATCCATTATGATAATTTTTCTTTGTCTATGAACCACTCTCTAAACCAATCTATGAACCAGCCTATGAATCCATGCTTTCATCCACTGTCATATATTTGTCCAAAACTGCTAAGTGTTCTTACAAATTCATTTGTTTCCATGCGACCCATATTGTTCAACAATATCCTTATGATGATATCTCTTCTGGTGACGATTTCTCTTTCCTTGTTTTGTTGTAGTTTTCACTATTTTCCTTTATGTGATCAAGTGATTTAGACTGATTCTAATTGTTAATCCACTGTTAAAACTCTTATGAATCCATATTTGCCCATATTGTCCAAAACTCTGCTACTCAACTATCCAAAATGTTGACCCATATGTCACTGTATTATTATGAAGTCTGCACTGCTGCAACTGATCATCAAATGTCAAATGTTTCCATTGGTCTTCTCTATCTGTAATCCAAACTTTGCATGTCTGGAACAACCTGTGTTGGAGATATCTTTGTTAGAATCAAATCATGGACTTCTTCCTGTGTAATTTTTTCAACTGATCAATCTATCATACTGAAATATTTCTAACTGACTACTCTGAGTCTGTATACTCGAAATCTATGAACTATGCTAAAGATGGTTCTTTGATCTGTATCTATAAACACTTCATATTTCTTGAAATATGTTTCTTTGATCTGTAGTAGTTATTTCACTGAATCCCCTTGTTCAATATTCATATTTATTAGGAGTCTCCAAGCTGAATGGCTTAGAAAAGTGTCCACTAAGATGCAGAGCCATCTTCCTCTTCATCGGTAGACTCAACATTTCTCTGAACTCCGACTTATTTCTTTGTGTCTGTGAATTCATATTGCACTACAATTCTTGAAAGTGCAATCTCTTGAACATGTTTTTTATTCTTTTGTCCTTCTTTTCTTTCATATCTTTTCCAAATCTTTTTGTATATGGAATATTCCTTTTTCTTTTTAGATTTGAATTTATTTCATGCTATTGCCAATCTTGCGATCTCTCGGACCTGGTCCTTCTTTACCTTCTCTTCTTCTTCTTCTTTTCTTTTCCAAATCTTGGTGTATCTAATATATGTTTCTTTCTTCATGGATGTCACCATTACACTTCTACAATTTCAGGCTATATGACCATAGTGGTGGCATTTGTAGCATTCAATATTATATGGGGCCACATAATCATTTCTTTCTTGAACATTTCTTTCATAATCCCTACAATTTGCAACCTTATGTCCAAAGTTAGTACAATAAAAAAAATGACCATAAAATAAATTTTCACACCTGGGAGAGAATAATCTTCTTTTTGGTGTAGTCCTTCTGAATTCATGCCTTGAATGATCACGATCATGATTGAATCTTCTTTTTGGATTGAACATAGAGGGTATTCTTATGTAGTCTTGTTCTTGATCCTTTCACACTTCTATAATGTTCTTCTTTAGGGGCTTACATTTTTCTTTCTTCATCGAACATTTGATGGTTTTTTCATAAGTCTTTCACTTCTCTTCATTCTTTCTTTCCGATACTTCAATTGATGATGTGGATGATTTTATCTCTTTAACATTCTTGCTAAGCTGGACGAATTTGACTCTTAGTGTGACAACTTCTTTTTCAATGTTTTCAACCTCTTCTTCTTTCTTCATCATCTAATACTTCATGACTTATTTTTTTCTCTTTTCTTCTTCAAGATGGATTTTTAATGTGATTATTTATTCTTCAAGTCCTTTCTCTACTTGAACAAACTCTTCATCAAGCTAGTTTAGATAGTTAGTTCTTTCCTTAAGATGATATGTCAAAATCTTATCTCCCATTTATGCGTCTTCCTTCTGTGTTGTTATGCTAGCTTCCAAATATTGCTTTTGATATTCAATATTTTCTTCGATCCTTCTGGCTTCTTCTAGCTAAGTTCTTAAGTTCTTGATGACCTATTGGGCTTCTTAAAAAATGTGAACACTTTTCTTTTGTTTCATCAATTATTTATTGAATGACTTGTTTTCTTTTCTTTCATTCCTTAGTTTATCTAAAGCACTGATCAGTTCTACTTTATATTTGTCTTCTATTTCAATTAGTTTTTCTGTCTCATTTCCTTCATGGAATTCAATTTCAATATGTCTGTGTTTTTCACAATCAAAGAAAAACAACATACTTATATTGATTACATACTCTCCTTCTTTTGAATATGTTTGACATGATGAACATATTTCTTCATGTTATGTACTTGCATCTTCTTTGGCATTCTTTCACTCTATGATGGGTGAAGAATAGATATCATGTAACTTATCCCAAATATGTTTAGTTGATGAAGATTTACCCACTTTGTTCTTAACAAAATCATATAGTCATTCCAAAATAAAATCGATTTCAATTTTATTATTTTGTTTCAATTCCTTCTTGGCTGCAATTTTTCTTTCTTTGAACTATCATATCCTATAACAACTGATTTCCAAATACCATATCCCTGTGCTTCCAAAAATAATTTCTTCCTTCCGCTCCATATCTCATACTTTAAATGATTTTGAACATTAAACAATGGTACTCCATTCTCAAAATAATCCATGATCTCCTTCTGGTGGTTAAACTGTTTCCTTAAGGAACCGACTCTCATAAAAATTGTTGGATTATAGAGAGGGGGGTGAATAAGTAATGAGCAATTTAAACCACTTATTAATCCTTTTAACCACAATGTATATTCATTTAACTTATTTAACAATGTTCATCAATTCACCAGTAATATGTTATTTCATCATATAAAATTAACATCCATCAGTGCATAATAAACAATAATAGACACATTCACACAATGCATAGTACACCATTATTTTACATGGAAATTCACTGCAAGAGAAAACCACATAATTATTATTTTATATGTCTTTAAGAATTACATTCAAGGAAGTACCAACTTCCAATTCTCCAGCTTCAATTGGAAGGAGGCTCCAACCCCCTATATTTTCAGGCTACAACCCGAGGGAAGCTCCAACTCCCCAATTCTATGGCTACAACCAGAAGGAGGATACAACCCCCTATGTTCTCCAGCTACAACCAGAAGGTGGCTACAACAACCGATCCTTGCCCTGTCCTTTCGCCATGAAGTATAAGTAAGGTGATAAAAACCATTATCACACTATCATTGTGAGATATGCCACTATAAACCTATACCAACCTGTACTAACAACCTATAACCAGCCTATGCCAAATACCTTTGATCAACATGTACATGTAACCTTCTTGTACAAAAAAAACCCAACAAGTACACGACCTGTCTGTGTTGCAGCTCGCGTATGTACGCGACCTATATGTACTGAAGCCCACATATGTACATGACATGTATATACTACAACCTATGTATGCCTTCTGAAACAAGGTTTTTCACCTTCCTGAAAAACTTTGACCCTTTGTTGCCTCTGTCACATCAACCTACAACTTGTCCTAACCTATAACAATCAACTTGTACTATCAACCATGCACATCAATCACTCACAAAACTTGTACCATCACAAGTGCATCAACTATGCACATCACAATATCTCATAACCATCACCAAGATCAATATGTGATTTTACTAATATATCAAGATGTATATGCCACATCATCCATATGCCATGTGTCAACAATACTACTAGTAAGTTCCTCTAAACATGTACCAATCATGTGTCACCAACACTACTAGCAAGTGCCTCTAACAATGCACCACACATGTACCAATCATGTATCAACAAGTCAAACTATGACTCATCAAGGTGTACCAACATCACCATACCATACACCTCATGTAAGTTCCAACTCATCAACTATATTTCCCAATCATGTATCTCAACCATATACGAAAGACATATACAAATATAACCAACAAAAGTCCTCTATCAATACATCACACAATCCATGATCCAAATACCATAAATCCTTACATCAAACCATGTGCCAAAACCTCATTGTTATGTAGCCTCAAGTGTGTACCAATCATATATCAAGACTACTAACAAAATCCTCTCATAATGTACCATAAGATATACCAATAACACTCACACTTGTACCATCCATGTACTACAACAGATCTGCCTCAAACTAGCTGACAACTTCACTAGCACATCACAACCAAAATCCCTCAACCATGTACATGAACCATTCACCAATAATGACAATATATGCATCAACACTCAAACCAACAAAGTGTACCAATGATAACTACCATACATATCAACAGTTTATTTCTGTATATCTAGCTCATACAGTGAGTGCAATACAACCGACAACCTCTCTAGGGAAAATACTCAATCTCCCACAACCATATCTCATGGAAACAACAAATATCCAACTATACATAAAAATATGACACACCTTTTGAATATATAGATAGATCTATTGTACCTGACCACTGTGGACCTTCTCGGGAGCTTGCTTTCAGACTCTAAGTATCTTTTTCCTTCAGGAACTCAAGCTTTCATGGATTTTATGAAATGTGTGTACCCTATTATACTTCTAGCCCATGTATGTACATTACCTATTCTACTGTCAACCCACGTATGTAGGCTACCTATTCTACTGTCGACCCACATACGCCTCAGAAAATAGGGTTTTTTTTCATTATTTCTGCAACTCCAAAACTTTCATTGTCAATCCTCTTTCACTTCTTCAATATTGTGTAAATTTATGTATCAATGTGTACCTGTAATAAACGTTTTACAAAATAGATATTCAATGATATTAAATAGGTGCTAATAGGAGAGCCTTTATCTCTTATTTATACTTCCATGTAGCTTCCTCAAGGGGTTACCTTCTAACCAACTTAACCTTACTTCCTTATTTTTAGGACTATCCTACTTCTAACCTCTTGTCCACTTACAACCACTTTATCCACATAAAGTAATCTCTCCACTTCTAGTTGCAACTATCTTTATTATTTAATTTATTTATTTTACAACCACTTTGACTTATCCATAAATAATAAACTCACTACTTCTTGTTGCAACCACTTTTTTATTTAAATAATTTTTCTTTGCAACAACTTGACTACTTTATTATTTAAATAATTTCTCTTTACTCACAACTACTTGTTGCAACTAATTATTTTTTAATTATTTTTTAATTATTTTCTTAATGCAACAACAATACCCATGATTAACTCCTAGTTACCATCAATTTAACTAGTACACTTCTTATAGGAGCTTCTATAACTATACTCATGATTAACTCCTAGTTACCATCAATTTGACTAGTACACTTCTTCTAGGAGCTTCTAGAACAATTGACTTCTTTGACCTTCTAGGGGCTTCTATATAACTCATGAAGGTTCTTCAACTTCATTAAGCCATATCTCCTCAACCATGAGGAAATATGTGGCATTCCACATATCACCGAAAATGACATGACATGTACTATTCATCTATAATAATATTACCTACAAATATATTGAACTTCATACCATGATAACTCAAACAAAATTGGGTCCCTAACCCATACCTTTGTCTTACCAGAATTCACTACTAGACTTCTCCAAGGTTGACATCAATCAACAATATCACTCTCAAAGGCTTGACGTCAATGACAACCAATAATCCAAACCAACTATCCATCAATCTAAGCCAATTGTCTGACATCATTAGGTTGAAGATATGATGATAGAATTTATGTTAAGGTTTTTTTCCTTAGAAGGAAACCCTCTTTTATGTATGAGGGAATTATATTGCAGCTATGTATGAGAGTGAATATTGTATTATGAGAGAAGAGACTATGAGAAAATAAGAGGAAGTTACAGTGGGTGTCCTGTAGGTTGTATCCCTTAATTTGTTGGATAATAATAAAGGAAGGACTGGAAATTTTTCTGGCGGACGTAACCCATATTGGATGAACCACATATATCTATGTCTCTATTGTATTGCATATCTTCTGTTTTTTATTTCTGCATCTATTTTATATTATTGATTTGTGATCCTATTTTTTTCTAAAACTTAACCCCATGGTATCACTTAAGCAAAATTTCAAAGTTAATACAACATATGTTGACTAATATTCGATGGCTTTTCCAGGACATAACACATGCTCTTATTTATTTAAGTTGATTATTTTCATGGAAAAACAAAAATGAAATTGAAGGACTCTGGTTCTGCATCTTTTAGGTATAGAAATCATGACAGTTAAACCTGAGAGACAATGATTTAAGGAGATCAAAATTTAACATCATTGCTTGGATTGGAGAACCAAATCCATGGAAGTATCTGTTACTAGAGCCAAACCTATAGAGGCAGTCCAACTCTCAATGCATATAAATTCTATAAGAACAATTAAACTGCACCCCTAAACCAAAATATACCATTTTGAAAGGCTTTGTTTCATTTTTACTCTTCTACACTCCAGAAGCCCTTATCAAAGAACAATTCTTCTTTTCTTATCATTGGTATGTCTCTTTCGCATGTTTCACTTGATGCATTTTATAACTGGTGATTTAACATGTAGTCTGTTAGCACTCTGTAATTTGCCCAAGGTTGTGGGGGCAGTCACAGAGGCAACATCAAAACCACTTTGAGTCTTGGATATAGCCCTCCAAGACTCAGAGAGGGATCTCTCTGTCTGATTTATATTTGTTTGAAATAAGATATTAGGCTAGCTATGCAGAGTAGAATATGTTTTTTAGTTGGGTAGGTGCAGAGAAGAGGAACTATCGACAATGGATTCACAATTTGAGATTTAATCAAAAACAAATCCTACAGACATCCTTACAGGGAAAGCTAGGAAAATCATTGGATTCTTCATAAGCTTGAGGTATGGCAGAGGAGGAAAATGTTAAGAAGTCGAATTAAAGACAGAGCAGTGAAGAATTTTGCGTCTAACTTTCAGTGGAAAACATTGACATTGTTTTAAACTGGGAACAGGGTGTTTTTACACAAATCCTGATCTTAAATCTCTTTAAAACAATAGATAAGAGAGACATATATGAAAATAGAGGAAAACAAAATCACGATGAGAAAAATTTCACCAATGGATTTAACACAAGAATCCTGCAACCGTTGTGACTGTATTATTGAATTGATGAAAAATACAAGAAGCTTTGTGAGCTCTAATACAAATCAAATCATGGTCCATTACTCCTTATTTCTTCACATTTGATTCATTACAATATACAAAAAAATATTTTGCCCATGCTCAGGAGGTCGAATTTAACCACCTCGTCCAAAATAGAAGTAAAATCGTTGAAAATCCTGAAATGTCCTCCATAAAAACAGGTCGAATTTCTGCAAAAAATGGGTTTTTGTTCTTCAGCCCATTACAGAGAAAAAAATCTATCGGTTTTTAAAAATTCATTTTCTTTTGCTCAGAATCGGCTTCGGAAGATGATATGTTGAACAGGCAAAAAATGGGCAGTTTTTAAAAAATTGGGAAAAACGGTTTTTCGGGAAAGGTGGTATTATGGACCCCCTTGAGGTGGTAAGTAGTTTTTTTGGGGGGGGAGTCCGCTGGCTTGTGGAGCTGCCACGTGTTCATGGGTGGTTTTTAGAAAACAACTTATTGGGCCCCCATGAGCTGATGGGACGTGAGGGGGGGGGTGTGTTCGATATACACAGGGAGGTGGGTAGTAAACTTAGGATACATATTTTTTTTTAACATTTTTTTATTTTTATTTTTGTTTACATGTGTGTTTCATTATGTTTTATTTTTTTTATTTTTGTTTTATTATAATTTTTTTTAATTTTTAATTTTTGTTTATTTTAATTTTATTTTGTTTTAATATTTTTATTATGTTTTTTAATTTTGTTTTAAGTTTTGTTTAATATATGTATTTTTATATCATTTATATATCTATCTATGTATCTATATGTGTGTGTGTGTGTGTGTGTGTTTTAATTAATTTAAATTAAGGGAACACTAACCTAATTACTAACTTAAATAATTAACTTAATTATTAATTAATTAATAATTAATTAGTTATTAGCTAGTTTAACCTATTCTAACTATACTAAAATTATTAATTAATCTAATTAAATTATTTTATTGCTAACATTATTAACTTATTGTTCTTTTTAACCTAAGTTTGTTTATTAGTGCAGGGATAAGATTGGCGAATGGGTGAAGGAATGAAGGGTGAGGGACTGAAGGGCGTAGCAGTGGATGAAGGATGCAATAGGGTGATGGAGGATCGAGCGAAATGGATGGAGGGGGGAAATGGAAAAAAAAAAAGCCAGATGCCTTCATCACGAGAGAAACGCCAAATCAACAGATACAGAATCGAGTTACCTATGATTATAGGTCCCCAACATAGTCTATGTGAATTGGATATATAGTTGTGTTTTCATTTGTTTACTTGGGTAGGAGTCTTGAATCCTCTAGAAACACATCATAATCAAATGGTGAACACCATTTTCATATATTTACACGCAAACCTAGGGTTTATGCTAGAATCATCAATTCCTTTCAAGAATGGATTTCAACTTATCTATCTGCATGTGTACTAGTGTGCACTTCAATAGCTACACTAACCCCTTTTACAAGCATAGCAACAATATCATGTCCCATCAATGGTTGTTGAATAGAAATAAAATAACTGATAAGGAAAATTTCATGCAAATAATCACCCTAGGAGGAAGGTGTTGCAATTTTGTTGCTCAGTACATCCTCCCTATGGGATGATATCTTATTTTCTAACTTATGCCTTGTTTCAATGCAGTAAGGGGTGTGTTGAACTAAAGGGAGACATCACTACCAACATGATGGAATGTGTAGTTGAACAAAAACCAAGTATCCAACATTTGCAATTGAATGGCATGATGATCCTCAAGGAGTCTTCCAGAGAACTCCAACTAGTCGACTATAACAAAAACTATTGAAAATGTCTCATTTTGATTTAACACCCAATATTACAGTCAAAACGAGGAATTTTCCTTCCTAGGATGGTGAAAGTTATTAGTGGATAATTCAATCATTCTATGAGCCAAATTCATTCTTTCCTATCCCATTCATACCACGTTGTTCTTTTAGTTAGAGGCATGCCATAAATTTTAAAAGAATCATTTAAAAAAAAAAAAGAGCATGTCTGAATTTTTTTTCTTTCCATTTCGATGAATTGTGTATTAAAAAAATAGTATCTATTAAGCCCTAGAGTATAGGGGAATTAAATTTTCTTGTTGTAATCTTGAATCCCTCCGAGTCTCCACCATTTGTTTTATGATTCTCCTTTTATTTGCTGCAAGATTTTGAGAAAGATAATGTTGGGTTAATTTCTCTAAATTGCCCTCTCAAAATTGAAGTGACATCTACTAGTTTGATATCAAACAACTAAGCCAAAAAAGTGTTAATTCTTTGTTTCTTAAAATCTTCAGTATGTTTACTATGAAGTTCTACATTGTAGAAAAATAAATATGATTATCTCTTCATGAGATAGTAGAGAGCTCCCTAGCTTTGAGTTAGAAGTCATGGGTCCCTTTATTGTTTTATAGGTATTTATCTATAAGGATATGGAGGAAGATGGATTGAAAAATCTATTGTTAGGACTTGGTTCTTCAAGGTCTGGAATCTCAAGGCTCTTCAAAAAACCAATTTGGGATGGTTCTAACACTTTGGATGGAGATCAATTGAAGCTAGATTATGATGGAACATTGAATAAAATTAAAAGGGCATAACATATGACAATGGCCAATTTCGTTAAGGGTGCATTCAACATAGTCAAGTTTGGAAGAGAAACAACCTTAATCAGATTGGGTACCCTCTCCTCATTTTCAATAGAACCAATTGAAGGAGATATATACCATAGAATACGAAGGTTGGAAAATAAGATTCAGTTTTTTTATCTAGAAAAATAATCTGAATGTCCAAACTTGGAGTTCCTCCTCTAGATATTCTACTATTTGAACTCTTTGACTTTGATACTGGAATGGTTTTTCTTTGAAGAACAACTACTGAAGTTGGATTTTTGTTTGGTTTTTGTTCATAGAATTTCTAATGTTGATGTCATGGGTATTTTAATGTTGATGACATCCTTTATTTTGCTATCTATTAGAATTGTTACTCGAAATAGCTACTATCTTTGTAATCTATATAGAAATCCTTCATAATCTATAGTGTATGAATGAAATTGTATGGTGGATTTTTATGGGCACTCTCATATTTATTCACAGATGTTTTGGAGACACTTTGAATTCATTGCTAGAAGGGTTGGAATATAGCGTATCAAAAAAAAAAATTGACAGAACCTCAAACTAGGGGAAAGTGAGATGCCAAGGAAAGTATTACCATTATGAAGAATATATTATGGGTGTTGTTATAGACATTCAAAGATTTTTTTTTTAAATAGTCAACGTAAATAGAAATATACAATTCAATTTTCCTCCATATTGTGTTTTGGTTTACTAAATTTTGTCTTTATCCTAAGTTTACAAGCAGGAAAAAGGGGATGCATAGGTTCCAAGTGTCAAGTGAGGGCTTCGTATACGTAATTTTGGTTCCTAGTGGAAATTGAACCATTCTAACCATTGGAATTATCATTTTACCTATCAGTCTTGCTAGGAATGTAGAGGGCGAGCTAGGATAAATATGTAACCTTGTGTTTCCTGTGAATCCCTAGAATTTTAGGTAAGTTCTATTGGAGGATTCAATGCACAATTTTGATTAGGTTTCTTTGAAGAAGAAAGGAGCCCCAGAGTGAGAATTGCTTGGGTAGTTTCCCAAGGTGTGAAGCTTGGAGGGTATATGGAGGCTCTTGAGTGTAGTTGAAGTTCTTGGAGCCATAATGCTCCGAGACTTCCTGGTTGAATTGGCTAAATCCATGGAAGGGAAGTGGGATAACCAAGGGGCCATGATGCAGAGAAGGATGTAGACTTCCTTAGGTTGTGCATAATGAGAGACTGTAGGTTGAAATTGTTGCTAGAGTTTGTTACCTTAGTTAGAGAACACCTACATTGTTTGGGAGACCATAGCTAGATTTAGGTAATCCATTTCCCTAGCGGAGTCACATCCCTAGCTTGGGATGACCTATTGGTGAGAGAGTGAGAAGAACAAGGAATGTTAAAGGTTTATATCCATTCAATGTACTTTAAAAAATATTAATACTTTGTTCTTTGTTATCATGTTAAATGCTATGTTGTTATGTTTTAATGTTGTGAATTAGATAATGTTGTTTCTATGGTTGTGTAAGCTATTCTACATGCTTGATTTAAATGTAATTTTGTGTGTGTATCATATAGAACTAAGGATTGTTAGTATCATTTGCAAGGTGTATTATTATTGGTATGAGAAATGTGGTTATTATAGTGAAATTAAAAGGAAATTGGTGGAATTTTATCTTTCAACCTAAATTTCAATCCAAGGAATTTATGATTTTTTAACATATCTCTGTTTTGGCTTTTTTATAAGCATTGTAAAAAAATTGAGGTTGAAATGATATTTCATAACTAATTCTATCGATATAAACCCAAGGATCATCCAAAATATATAATATGGATTCAAGTGATTACTGAGTTGTAGTAATTAATGGTTACTAGTTTGTCTTACTCTGAGGAAATCACATCTTGAAGAGGGAAAGAAAATAACTTGAATAAATAAAAAAAAATCGAAGGAAGGAGTTCCTTTTTCCTATCTTGCTACTTGAAATTTTTCTAGAGAATTGATTGCATATGTGCCAATAGTTATTAAGCAAAACGTCACCATTTTCACTTGACATTTTGGCTTATGTACCTAATGGTAAAGGGTTGAATTTCATTTTCATGTGAATGTATGAATGATTGAAATTTTACATTGTCAATGTTTCATATGCCTTGATTTTTGACTTTGCAATATTTGGTAATATCCTCATTTGATAGTGTTTAATGACATTGTTGAATTCCAATCTTTAACATATTGATAGGGTGATTATACATAACCCCTAAATAGTTAACCTTCTAGTTGAAAGAAGAGGAACTGATTGTCGAAAAAAAATCGGCATCTTGATGAGAACCTAACACTCATAGTATTGATGATTTTGTCTAGTTGATAAACTTAACCTAGTATATCCATGGGACACATGGATGTTTGATGATAGTTTGTTGTTTAGAGATAAAATCTAGTATTTACTATGTACTTATGTAGGCTAGTAAATTTGATTTTGCGGATGAATCATGATAAAAACGCTCTTGATATTTTATTACTCTGCATATGTGTTGAGATGATTACCATTTTCATGATGTTATGCTATGTTGTTCTGACAACATGTGGTCCATCTATTTTGTTGCTGCAATGTTATATCATTGATAAAGATATGTTGAGGTGAGATTTCTTATCATAGTATCTCTTGATGGGATGACATGATGTAATTGCATAGAATTATTTTATGATAAGATGTTTTATGATCAGGAGCATGTGGTGATGGCATGATGACATGCAGAAGTTAGCATGTGGATTCTTTCTTCAAGATGTTGATATTATGAATACAACTAATGCATTGGTTGTATGTTGTGAGGTGGTGATTGTCAAGAAATCCACCAGTTCCTGAGAAATCCAGTTTATTTGATGATCTCGTGAAAGCCCATAACCACGAAGGATAATGTTAAAAGTAACACATAATGGGTTGGGGAGAAATCAATCAACTACTTATACCAGTAATTCTTATGCCTTGTATCAGAGTTGTGATTTCGAAGTCCCGAAGAATGGCTAGAGTGTTGCTCATCAATGGTGTTGTGCAATTAGACTTTGATGTCCATGGCTTGTACCTAGTAGTTGTGGAGGGGGTTGAGTTCATCCTTTTGAGATGCCTGGTGTACGTAAGTACTAGACCAAATGCCTTCTTAGGATGAGGTCTCAAGCCTTGGGGATTCAGATAGACCGGAAAGATTTAATCTTGGTTTTGAAATTAGGAAAGAAAAGTTAGAGAGTACTCGTGCTTCCATGGTGTTGTGATTTGGACTTTCCATTCCTGTTGCGACCACTTGGGTGGATTTATATTAGTCCAATAGAGGTGTTATGGAATGTACGGAGAGTGAATAAAGGGTGTTGAGGATGATATGGGGAGTTAATTAAAAACCTATAAGCAACATAATCAATGATAACTTCGAGACACAATTCCTTGAAGGGAGGAAGTATGTCATACCCCATACTATTATTAAATAAATAAATAATAAATAATAATAATAATAATCTTAAGGGATCATAATAAGTACTTAAAATTAAATAATTGGGTAATAAAAGAAAATGGTAAAATAAATAATGGTAATTTATGGAGAAACCCTAAAATATAATAAAGAATTAAATAATGGATCTTTGGGACTGGGTTCTTTATCGTGGATGAATTCTATATAAGGATGGATGAGAAAGAGAAAAGGATGATCTCAATTTTCTTGGACAATTTGAGGACAAGGCTAAGAAGAGATTGCATATTAGTGGATTGAGAGCTTGGGGGCTCTTAGTCGTGATGACTTAGGGGTTGGTTTTGAGGAGATTCGCCCCCCACACTCTGTTGCGGATTGTGAGATTGAGGATTGAAGTGTCATGGGTAAGTTGATTCCTTCCACTTCAGGTAAGTTACTAAATACACTTTCCTTCTTATAGATTATGAAATCTTGAGTGATGTATCTCTACTTTTTATCAGTTTGTCATGATGTATTAGAATTGGGTCCTGATAGTGTATCCATTGCCATGTATATCTTACAGTTTTATAGGAACAACTATGTTAGGGAAACAACATTGGTGGTTGTTTGGGTATAAATTTGACAGGAACTTCTATCTATCAAATAATTTTTTTATGAAGGTTTTCCATTAAAATTGCCCTTCCCATGACATCTTACATTTAATTTTCTTCATCATTTAAATATTATGTAGTATATGTATTTTTGTAAAATTATTATGAAATTGCATTTAACATAACATCATCAAATTGCAAAATTTTATATAAAATATTTGATGAGTTCTACAGGGAAAGGAAAAATACTTAAAGATATAGTATAGTTCAGATTGAATTCACCATTCTTATAAAATTATTATGAAATTGCATTTAACATAACATCGTCAAATTGCAAAATTTTATATAAAATATTTGTTGAGTCCTACATCATATGGAATACAACAACTACATTCTAATGGGAAAGATATAATTCAGATTCAGATTGAATTTACTGTTCAAGAATTAGTGCTGACTAGGTAGAATTCCTGATCTTTTCTTTCGTCAATAATAACTATCTCAAACCTCTCTCGATCTTTTCTTCCATCAATAATAACTATCTCAAACCTCAATCATTAACATTCTGTGTACTTATATTTTAATAATAAAATGTTGATTGAATTTAGTGTTCAAGAATCCACTGCTCGCGAGGTAGAATTTTCAATCTTTTCTTTCATCAATAGTAATTATCTCAAACCTCAATCATTAACATTATGTATACTTATATTTTAATAAAAAAGTAAAGTAAAGTCAGTATTCCTTTGTGATGCCGTTAACTTATTCATTAAAAATTGAATTGTTGAATTTTAGACTTTTTACCTTTTCAAACAAATTATTTTTTTAATAACAAACTAAACAATTTAATTTAAATACCCCATTGAAATTTATGAAAAAAAATTCATGCAGTATTACTTTGTGATGCTGTTAACTTATTCATTAAAAAATGAATTGTTGAATTTTAGACTTTTTAACCTTTTCAAATAAATTATTTTTTTATGACAAACTAAACAATTTAATTTAAATACCCAATTGAAATTTATGAAAAAAAAATTATGCAACTCAGAGTAAATTTCTGGAATTTTTTTCATGCAGTTGTATAAATACACACATGGATTTGTAAATAAATTTTTAAGTTTACGGGACTGGATCTTGTTATATGCTAATAAATTTTTAAATTATTTCAAAAAGCAGTAGTTGAATTGCTTTATTTTTTTGGAGAATTTTTCTCAATTTTTTCAGTTTTATTTTGCTCAAAATTGTGATGAATGGTTGGATCTATAGATTTGAGTGGCTAAGTTTGTATAATCCCAGGAGGGGTTTCATCAGGCTGAATCCATTTATGCATTCATAAATGCAATTTAAACAACAAAAAATAATTATTTTGTCCAAATTTACGATTCCAAGCAAAAACACTTCAAAAATAAAACTTTTAGTCAACCCCTTATAAAAAAAAAAAAATACACTTCAAATTTAACTATTGATTGATAATAGTTATTCTAATCTCAAATCTTTGAAAAACTATCATATGTTAATCTTCAAATTTAACTATTGATAGTTATTCAAATCTCGCGTCTTTCAAATCTCACGTCTTTGAAAAACTATCATATGTTAATCTCCAAGCAAATCACACACCATTTCTATTTTCAAAGAGGATTTTACCCAGTCCGAGTGATGAAATTGCAATACTCCTAAATCTGCAATTTCATCATTTAAAAATGTAATCTAAACATGATTAATGACTTCTGCATCAACCCAAGTTACCATAATTGCAATGTGGATAGATAACACATAAATTAGATTGCAGATTTTTTGTTTGCCAGATGATAACGAGGATAGTCAGAAATGGGGCGATAATACCTTGGGAGACGTGTATTGTCTGGAGCAAGGGCAACTGTAGCAAACAAAGACTTGGATTTTGGATTTTATATGGTTCGATGTCTGTGATGTCAGGTAGGTTATTTGATTAGAATTTTTAGGAATGTTAAAAGTGTTATGGCTCTTTCTTTTTAATGAGGGTTGAGATGTCACTGTTTGTGATAATGGTATTTTTTTATTTTTTTCTGCATTAATGGTTCAATTTTTTTTGTTTTGGCCTTTTTTATAAATTGATGGTTCTAAAGATAGTTCAGGTGTCACAAAGATATTCAAAGAATTTGTATTAATGATCAGATATTAAATCTCATAGTGACTAATTGTCTTACTCCACAGTGATTAATTGTCTTACTACCAATGATCAGATGAGGATTAAACCCCACACTGACGAATTGCCTTAGTACTTGAAGCATAAATAATTGTCGTGGACACATATCACTTGTAGTAGATCAAATACTCATTATTATAATCATCATAAAAAATAGGCTCAGTCAGGATTATGTGGGACTCGTACAAAGTATTTTTTATTCTTTTTCCATGAATTGATGGCTCAATCTTTTTTTCCATGAATTAATGACTCTACCTTTTTTGTAGTTTTCTATGAATTGATGGCTCTAGAGAGAGTTGAGGTGTCACAAAGGTACCCATTGGATTTGTATGAATGACCACATGGGAATTAAACCCCAAACTGACCAATTTCCCTACTACCAATGACCAGATGGGGATTAAACCTCACGCTAACCAATTTCCTTACTACATGAAGCACAAATACTTGTCCACATATCACTTGTAGTAGATCAAATACTCATTATTATAACCATAGTTGTGTGGGAATGGTACAAAGTATTTTTTTTTCTTTTTCTATGAATTGTTGACTCTACAAAGAGTTGAGATGTCACAAAGGTAACCACTGGATTTGTACCACTGACCAGATGGAGATTAAAACTCACATGGACCAATTGCCTTAATACCAATGACCATATGGGGATTGAACCCCACATTGACCAATCGCCTTACTACGTGAAGCAAAAATACTTGTCATTGACAAATATCACTTGTAGTAGATCAAATACTCATTATTATAACCATTATAAAAAATAGGATTAGGCGGGTTGTGTGGGAATGGTACAAGTAATTTTTTTTTTCTTTTTCCATGAATTGATGGCTCTATCCATTTTTTGTTTTTGTTTTTCCATGAATTGATGACTCTACATAGGGTTGAGGTGTCACAAAGGTAATCGTACCAATGACTAGATGGAGATTAAACCCTACACTGACCAATTGCCTTACTACCAATGACCAGATGGGGATTACGTAACCAATGACCAGATGGACATTAAACCCTACACCGACCAATTGCCTTACTGCCAATGACAAGATGGGGATTAAACTCCACACTGACCAATCACCTTAGTATGTGAAGCAAAAATACTCGTAGTAGATCAAATACTCATTATTGTAACTATCATAAAAAAATAGGCTCAGGCATGTCACTGTTGTATGGGAATGGTACAAGTATTTGTTTTTCTTTTTCCATGAATTGATGGCTTTATCCTTTTTTTCTTTTTTTCTTTTTCCATGAATTGATGACTAGAGTTGAGGTGTCACAAAGGTAACCGTACCAATGACCGGATGGAGATTAAACCCTACACTGACCAATTGCCTTACTACCAATGACTAGATGGGGATTAAACCCCACACTAACCAATTCATCTATAAATACCACTTGTAATAGATCAAATACTAACATAAAAAATAGGCTTAGGCTCATGTCAAGGTTGTGTGTGAATGGGACAAGTATTTTTTTTCTATTTTTCCATGAATTAATGGCTCTATAGACACACCCATATATGGACTTTGATGAAAAAAACATAAAAAGTAATAAACAAATCTTTTAGAATTAGTCACTTTAAAAAATAGTCACATCCATATATGGACATTGATGAAGAAAACATAAAAAGTGATAAACAAATCTTTTACAATTAGTAACTTTAATTTTTAATTTTGTAGTAAAAAAAAAAAATTCTGGTCAATTAGTCAAGATCTGGACTAAGCTTTAATTCTTAGTAAAAAAACTTTTTGGGGTCTTGTTTTCTGGTCATGTCTCCTAAATCTAATCAAGTTATGGAAGATTTATGATGATTAATTGAATTTTAAGTTTTGTATTTATTATTTTATTAATTATAAAAAAAATTAATAAAATGTTTACAATGAGTTATATTATAATTTTATAAAATTAAATTTTTTAAAAAATTTTAAATATTTCAAAACTTTTAACCTAATTTAATTCCATAAAACTAAACAACTATAATTTTTTTACAAAATTCCACAAGATTAGACACTATGTCTCTGTCAAATCTTTTATGATCTTTACAAAATTCAGAAGATTACACACTATGTCTGTGTCAAATCTTTTATGATCTTATGAATACTAAATCGATTCAGATATTCAATAAACTTTTTCATTTTATATGGTCTAATTTGGAAAAATTAAAAAATATTATTAATATACTTCTGCTTTTTATTTGACCTAATTTCGACAGAGAAAAAAAATACAATATGATTCAGTTTCTGTATTGCCAAATTACTAAACACTCGTCAAAGCTCACTGTCAGTTCTAACAGAGTAACAAAAAATTTGGTACACGACTAAACACTCCGTGAAACCTTAGGATCAGAGTTCTACGATAAATACTAACTCCACTGACATTATTGGCAACGAAATAACCACAGCATGCTGAAGGTTCGTAACTGGAATTTAAGGTTCAAAATTGATTTGAAAGATCTCTAAATATTTAGATTATATAAACTTAACCATTCAAATCATAAATATGTTAAAATAAAATAAAAAATTAAAACATATATATTAAATTTATAATACATAAATATATTAAAATTAAAAATTAAAACATATATATTAAATTTATAATATGAATTTTTTTATTATAAATTAATTATCCCTATTAATTATGATATTGATTATGCTTACATATATATTCCTTTCAAATGATGTTGAAAATCATTTGAAAGCAATATATATGAAGATATCGGCTTAGATTTGAGAATTATACCCATGTAAGATACGTGATGGATTTGAAATATATATAGTTCTGGTTATAGATCCAAAAATAAAAGATATAATGAAATAAGATCTTACATCCATGTTCCTAGATCTAAAAAAATAAAACATAAAACTATTGATTTATAGGCCTATATAGATTTATTCTATCTAATCATCACAAGTCTATTGTGATGATCAGAATTCTATCATCCATTCAATGATTTATTGTTTAACCATGAATTTTAAATTATGTAAGTGTGCATTTTTACAAATAGTTGAAGGGATAAAATCTTTGGTAATGATGGTGTGTCACTTATATTTTATGTCTTTTACATCATATTTATTGAAAAATCGATTGCTTAAATAAGAAACTATGTAAAAGGATCATTGAAGCAATCTATCCTGTTACCACACAAAGAAAATTTAGGGTTTTTAGGCAGAAGAGGTCGACCATGATTACATGGTTCAATAGGACGTCAAGTGGTTTTAGACTAATCAATGTTATCTCTTGTGTTTTGAGTTTATTAGTGCTTCATATATAAGGAGATCCCACACTTATCAACTCTTTCTCTTCTGGAGAAATCACTTATATAATTGTAACAAAAGCTTAAACCAAGGTCGTGAAGCGGGCTTAATTATTACCAGACCCAGTCGACCTTTTGTGTCAGGTATGTTATGGATCTACTCATGATTCTACATGGTTTATTGAATTCCATTTAATATTTTCTTTCATCAAACCGAAGTTTGGCTATTTTTTCCTCCATATTGTTTCTCTTGTCCCCAATATCTAATGTTGGTTCTGGAGTTTGATTTTCTTCTTGATTTAGAGGTCTTGTTTAGATGTGTTTGGATCCTATATACTGACAGTGGGAATCCCCCCCCCCATATATGTCACTAGAGGGGGTGATGACATTCATAGGAACCCCCCTAGCAGGGGTTCGGGGGCAGTGCCCCCGAAGAGATTTTTTTTGGGAAAATTGCCTCATAAATTATTGTAATTTCGTAGTCAATCTGAAACGTTCATCATTTGTTGGATTACTGAGAGGGGGTGTGAATCAATAATGAGCAATTTAAACCACTTTTTAATCCTTTTAACCACAATGTATATTCCTTTAATTTATTTAACAATGATCATCGGTTCATCAGTAATATGTTATTGCATCATATAACATTAACATCCATCAATGCATAGCAAACAATAATAGACACATCCACACAATGCACATTGTTAGCACTAAGAGTCACCCTCAGATTGCGGGAGGATAAGCCCAGTACCCATCAGAGTTTTTGGTGGATGTTAGTTTTATATGGGTGGAGCTCAATGGACAAAACTCAATATATAAATGTTTTTCAACACAGAACTGGACAAGAAATGCACAGGGAAGTGAGGCCCACATTAACTTCAGTCAGTGAATTGAGTTTAAATGCGAGCAGAGAGAAGACTTGGTGAGAAAGGTGAACAAGATTGTTATGGGCATCAGACTTTCCATCAACTTGGAGAAGAAAAACACAGAACCAAGATCACTCTTAAGTTCAGGTTTCAGACACTGAAATATGTCTAAACACAGTCACAACAGCACGATAATCAAACCTTCATCATGATGTTGCTGCAACAACTCGACTAGATCCTCGATGTCCGAATTATTCAGTCTGGGAGAGAAAAAGATAACAAGGGAGATCGCTAAAACTAGTCATGATACTGCTGTGATCAAACCTACATCACAACAGCATAAAAACCCTCGACTAGATCATCCATGCTAGAGTGTTTTAGCACAGTTTGCTACAGAGAGATGAAAGAGGTTGACTTCTATTAATCTGATAGTCTCAAAATTGATACATAACCAACTAACAGTTCTGGCATGAAAACATTACAGATAGGGAGCTCTACTCAACCAGTTGACGACCATGACAAAATAACAAAACTAACTATATAAATCGGAAAAATTATTCACTCCCAAGAGTGTGACCTATCCACTATAGTCAAACTTTGCGTCGGTGAGTTATTCTGTCAGGCTGAACGTGCATCCCTCTGTCAGACACAAGCTCAGAGAAGCATGGGTTGGCAGGAATAACTGCTTGCATGGGGGACTATGGGTCGACAGTCTGCTTCCCTGACCGGTCCTTTATGGATTTCCATTTATGGGGGGTATATGATGTTTCAACCACCACCCCCACTTCATTAACTACTTGCATCGGGATCATGAAAGGCCTGAGTCAAATCGGTACTTGGAAAAAATGGTGGCCATGCCCTGATCTTTGCCATCTGTATCTTTGTTGGATGTCTGCAGGGAACACTGGCAAGCATACGTGGAGGAGGACGATGGTGAGTGGGAAAGGTGCTTGGCGCAAACTCACGTGGTACAATGAGTGAACGACGAC
>JZKD02S1943903.1:193215-207303 GCA_000966675.3 Picea glauca | reverse complement strand
CTCTTTAGCCGCAACGTGCCAAAGCATCAAATCGCCAAAGAATTAGGATAAAAAACATAAAGTGGGTCATGCTAAGACCCCTTTCCTCCATTTTTCATCAAGGGGTTAAAACATCAAACTTTCTCAACAATCCTTATGTTAACACACAATACACCAATATTTTACGTGCAACCCCAATGCGGGAGAAAACCACATAATTTTTTTCTTATGTGTCTTTAAGAATTAGATTCAAGGAAGCACCAACTTCCAATTCTCCAGTTTCAATTGGAAGGAGGCTCCAACCCCCTATATTTTCAGGCTACAACTTGAGGGAATCTCCAACTCCCCAATTAGCTGGCTACAACCAGAAGGAGGCTACAATCCCTTATGTTCTCCTGCTACAGTTGGAAGGTGGCTACAACCACCTATCCTTGCCCTATCCTATCGCCCTAAAGTATAAGTAAGATGATAAAGCCACTGTCACACTATCACTACAAGATATGCCACTATATACCTATACCAACCTGTACCAACAACCTGTGCCAAAGACCTGAGATTAACATGTACCTATAACCTTCTTATACCAAAAAAAACCCAGTAGGTACGTGAACTTTTTTTGCTGCAACTCGCATATGTTCGTGACCTCTTTGTACTGCAACCCGTGTATGTACACGACCTGTATATACTACAACCTACATATGCCTTTTGAAACAAGGGTTTTCACCTTCCTGAATAACTTTGACGCTTTGCTGCCTCTGTCACATCAACCTAAAAATTTTCCTAACCTACACCAATGAAAATGTACTTTCAACCATGTACATCAATCACTCACACAACTTGTACCATCACAAGTGCATCAACTATGCACATCACAATATCTCATAATCATCACCAAGGTCAAGATGTGCTTTTACTAATATATCAATATGTCTATGCCACATCATCCATATACCATGTGTCAAAAATACTACTAGTAAGTTCCTGTAAACATGTACAAAACATGTACCGATCACATGCCACCAACACTACTAGCAAGTTCCTCTAACAATGCACCACACTTGTACCAATCATGTATTGACAACATTACTAGAAAGTGCCTCTAACAATGCACCACACATTTGCCAATCATGTATCAACAAGTCAAACTATGACTCATCAAGATGTACCAACATCACCATACCATACACCTCATGTATGTGCCAACTCATCAACTATATGTCCCAATCATGTATCTCGACCATATACCAAAGACATATACCAATATAACCAACACGAGTCCTCTATCAATACATCACGCAATCCATGATCCAAATACCATAAATCCTTACATCAAACCATGTGCCAAAACCTCATTGTTATATAGCCTCAAGTGTGTATCAATCACATATCAAGACTACTAACAAAAGACTCTCACAATGTACCATAATATATACCAATAACACTCACACATGTACCATCCATGTACTACAACAGATTTTCCTCAAACTAACCAACAACTTCACTAGCACATCACAACCAAAAACCCTCAACCATGTACATCAACCATCCACTAAGAATTACAAGATATGCCTCAACACTCAAACTAACAAAGTGTACCAATGATAACTACTAGATATACCAACACTATATTTATGTAGATCTAGCTCATATAGTGAGTGAAATAAAAGGAGCAACCTCTCTAGGGAAAATCCTCAATCTCCACAACCATATCTCACGAAGACAAAAAAATATCCAAATATACATAAGAATATGACTTACCTTTTAAATCTTTAGATAGATTTGTTGTACCTGATCACTATGGACCTTCTTGGGAGCTTGCTTTCAGAGTCTGAGTATCTGGTTCTCTCAACAACTCAAGATTTCATGGCTTTTCCAAAATGTATGTTCCCTATTATACTACCAGCTCGCATACATATGCTACCTATTATACTGTCATCCCACATATGTATGCTACCTATTCTACTGTCATCCCATGTATGCCTCAGAAAATAGGGATTTTTCAGTATTTCTTCAACTTTGAAAATTTCTCTGCCAATCCTCTTTCACTTCCTCAATATTGAATAACTTGATGTATCAATGTGTACCTGCAAGAAATCTTTTACAAAATATATATTCAATGATATTAAATAGGTGCTAATAGGAGAGCCTTGCTCTCTTATTTATACTTCCATTTAGCTTCCTCAAGGGGTTACCTTCTAACCAACTTAACCCTACTTCCTTCTTTTTAGGGATAACCTACTTTTAACCACTTGTCTACTTACAACCACTTTATCCACAAATAATAATCTCTCCACTTCTAGTTGCAACTAACTTTATTATTTAATTAATTTCTTTTGCAACCACTTTGACTTATCCATAAATAATAAACTCATCACTTCTTGTTGCAACCACTTTTTTATTTAAATAAATTTTATTTACAACCACTTGACTACTTTGTTATTTAAATAATTTCTCTTTACTCACAACTACTTGTTGCAACTAATTTTTTTTTAATTACTTTCTTAATGCAACAACTATACCCATGATTAACTCTGAGTTACCATCAATTTGACTAGTACACTTATTCTAGGAGCTTCTTGAACTATACCCATGATTAAATCCTAGTTACCATCAATTTGACTAGTACACTGCTTCTAGGAGCTTCTAGAACAATTAACTTATTTGACCTTCTAGGGGCTTCTAGATAACTCATGAGGGTTCGTCAACTCCCCTAAGCCATATCTCCTCAACCATGAGGAGCTATGGTGTGTTCCACATATCAACAGAAATGGAATGACATGTGTTATCCATCTATAATAGTCTTAACTACAAATATACTAAACTTCATACAATTATGCCTCAAACAAACTCAGGTCCCTGACCCATACCTTTGTGCTACTAGAATTCTCTACCAGACTTCTCCAAGGGTTGACATCAATTACTAAGGGTTGAAATCAATCTACAATATCACTCTCCAAGGGTTGAGATCAATGACAACCAACAATCCAAACCAAATTTCCATCAACCTAATCGAACTTTCAGACAATCTGCCCCTTTGGCATTGATGGAAACACGAACATTGATGGAAAAACTTAGTCATGATAACATGCATGCTCATACTCCTCATCAATGGTTCTATCTCTCCCCCTTTGACATCAATGGAAAAGGGTATCTCCCTTTGGGGCTGCTCCCCCTGACTAAACTCTCCCTGGGGCTGCTCCCCCTGACTAAACTCTCCCTGGGGATTCTCCCCCTATCTAAATGCCTTTGATCTTTCTCTATGTTTCTTATCCTCTATTTACTCTCTCTCTCTCCCTTAATCTAAATAATATCTTCCTTTTTGACAAAGGGTATCACTCTTATGCAATACTGAAGTCATATCGCTCACTCTCCCTTTGTGAAAATCGGTCCCCTTGGAACCATGCTTATGTGCTCTCTCGAAACATCTAACTCTCTCTTAATGCATCTGAAGAATCTCTCCCTTTAAATTCTATATAATATGTCATGTAGAGAAATATAGGTCTTCCTGTACCTGCTTCCTTTTGGATTTATTGTCCATTGGTGCTTCCTTGTGTAATCAACTGACATATATGAAAATCATTCAAGAATAAACATTCAAATATTCCCATGTCATTATCATCCATTATGATAATGTTCCTTTATCTATGAACCACTCTTTGAACCACTCTTTGAATCCATTCTCTCATCCACTATCATATATTTGTCCAAACCTATTGAGTGTTCTTACGAATTCTTTTGTGTCCATGTGACCCATACTGTTCAACAATATCCTTATTATGATATCACTTATGTTGGCGTTTTCTCTTTCCCTATTCTCTTGTGCCTTTCAATGCTTTCCTTTATGTGATCAAGTGATTTCAATTGATTCTAATTGTTAAGCCACTACTAAGAATCTTACGAATCCATCTATGTCCATACTGTCCAAAACTATGCTACTCAACTTTCCACAATGTTGACCCATCTGCCATTCTATTATCATGAAGTCTACACTATTGCAACTGATCATCAAATGTCAAATGCGTCCAATGGTATTCTCTATCTGTAATCCAAAATTTTCATGTTTGGAACAACCTGTGATGAAGATATCTTTGTCTGAATCAAATCATGGACTTCTTCCTGTGTAATTTTTTCAACTGATCAATCTGTCATACTGAACTTCTACTAATTGATTTCTCTAAGTCTATCTACTCAAAATATGTGAACTACTCGAAGGATGGTTCTCTGATCTATATCTATAAACACTTCATAATGCTCGAAAGATGTTTCTCTGATCTGTAGTAGCTACTGCACTGAGTCCCCCTGTTCAATATTCATATTTATTGGGAGTCTCCAAGTCGGATGGCTAAAAAAAGTGTCCACTTGGCTGCAAAGTCATCTTCCTCTTCATCAGTATACTCAACATTTCTATGAACCCTGATTTCTTTCTTTGTGTCTGTGAATTCATCTTGCACTACAATTCCTAAAAGTACAATCTCTTGGACATGTTCTTTAATCTTATGTCCTTCTTTTCTTTCATTTATTTTCCAAACCTTTCTATATATGGCATCTTCCTTTTTCTTTGTATATTTTACTTTATTTCGTGCTATTTTCAATATTGCGATCTCTAGGACCTGGTCCTTCTTTACCTGCTCTTCTTCTTGTTCTTTTTTTTTCCAAATCTTGGTGTATCTAATATATGTTTCTTTCTTCATCGATGTTACTATTACACTTCTACAATTTTGGGCTATATGACCATAATTGTGCCATTTGTAGGATTCAATATTCTATGGGGCCACATAAGCATTTCTTGCTTGAACATTTCTTTCATAATCCCTGCAATCTGCAACCTGATGTCCAAAGTTAGTACAATAAAAACGATGACCATAAAAGAAATTTTCATACCTGGGAGTGAATGATCTTCTTTGTGATGTAGTCCTTATGAATTCCTGCCTTAAATGATCATGATAATGATTCAAGCTTCTTTTTGGCTTCAACATAGAGGGTCTTCTTGAGTCTTTCACACTTCTAGAATGTTCTTCTTTAGGGTCTTGCATTCTTCTTTCTTCATCAAACCTTTGATGTCTTCTTCAAAAGTGTTTGGCTTCTCTTCGCTCTTTCTTTTAGGTACTTCAATTGATGATGTGGATGATTTTGTCTCTTTAACATTCTTGTTGAGCTGGATGACTTTGACTCTTAGTCTGACAACTTCTTCTTCAAGCTTTTCAATCTCTTCTTCTGTCTTCATCATCTGAGACTTCATGGCTTCTTCTTTTCTCTTCGCTTCTTCAAGATGTATTTTTAATGTGATTATTTCTTCTTCAAGTCCTTTCTCTTCTTTACAAAACTCTGCCTCAAGATGGTTTAGATCGTTAGTTCTTTCCTTAAGATTATATGCCAATATATTCTCTCTCATTTCTTCTTCTTCCTTCTGTGTTGTTATGTTAGCTTCCAAATACTGGTTCTGATATTCAAGATTTTCTTCGATCCTTCTGGATTTTTCTAGTTGAGTTCTTAAGTTATCAATGAAATGTTGGGCTTCTTAAAAAATGTGAAAACTTTCCTTTTGTTTCATCAATTATTTCTTGAGTGACTTGTTTTCCTCTCTTTCCTTCCTTAGTTCATCTAAAGCACTGATCGGTTTTTCTTCATAATTGTCTTCTATTTAAATTAGTTTTTATATCTCATTTCCTTAATGGCATTCCATTTCAAGATGTCCACATTTTTCACAATTAAAGAAAAACAACATACTTATCTTGATTACGTACTTTTCTTCTTCTTAATCTATTTGACATGGTGAACATCTTTCCTCATGTTATGTACCCGCATCTTCTTTGGCATTCTTTGACTCTATTATGCATAAATAATAGATATCATGTAACGTATCCCAAAGATATTTACATAATAAACATTTAGCCACTTTGTCCTAAACAAAATCATATAGTCCTTCCAAAATAAAATGCATTGCAATTTTGTTATTCTATTTCTATTCCTTCATGGCTGCAGTTTTTGCTTTCTTTGAACTATCATATTCTATAAAAACTAATTTCCAAATACCATATCCCTGTGCTTCCAAAAATACTTTCATCCTTCTGCTCCATATCTCATATTTTAAACCATTATGATCATTAAGCAATGGTACTCCATTCTCAGAATAATCTGTGATCTCCTTCCAGTGGTTAAACAGTTTCCTAAAGGAACCAACTATGATACCAATTGTTGGATTAATGAGAGGGGGAATGAAACATTAATAGCAATTTAAACCACTTATTAATCCTTTTAACCACAATGTATATTCCTCTGACTTATTTAACAATGTTCATAATGTTAGAAGATTGGTTGTTGTCATTGATGTCAACCCTAGTCATTGGTTTTGGACCGCAATATTGATGAAGGTATTTGGACATGAAGGACAGTGCACATGCATATACAACACCCATGGATGGATAGTATACATCATGTAGCACCACTTTTCACTCACTATGGTGTAGGTGTTACTACGCGTAATAACAACATTCTCACTCACAATTAATCACATGCATTCAAAACAAGTTAAACACATTCAACATAGAGTAATCATACGATTTACCGCCATAATCAACAATCAATACTATTTAACATCAATTCATATACACAGCAGAATACATGATGATTATAATACACAGAGATACAGAAACATAATTAAAGCATCATCTGGTACTTATCTTTGAACAGTGGTAGATTCCACCAACCAAGTGCAGGCCTTCCACGAACCTCCCAGCCTTAGACCGCATTGCTCATCAGCTTAACAGTGGGTCACCCCCGAGCTGGGACTAAGCTCCACCCCAAGACAAGGAATCCTAGGCTAGGCTGAGGTTACAGGGAAACAACACACAGCCACAAGGATGGAATTCTCTCCCAGGAACCTCTCATGCTCACTGCCCATGGACCCTCATTCCCCACATGCTTGTTCCACCCCAAGAGTATACACCTTCTTTGTCACCTGGACAGTCCTTCGGCTGCTAACCTCCCTTGCCTTGGGTTACAGCAACAAGTCAGACTGGAAGTCTCCGGGCTCTGTGGCAACTACAAGGTTCCTTCTAGAAGTTCTCTCCTTCCTCTGTACACTCTCTCTCCTGGAGAGAGTGTTGCTCCACTAGCCAACAAGCCACACGCAGTCCAGCACTACATGGCCACAACAATCAATAGGGAAAACTAACGTGGCTTTCCTACAGGCTCAACGATGGTCGAATGGCTCACAGTCACGACTTTGGGATAGAGACTCCATGCACAAGCTCGATCTCAGATAGAGGATACACACGGATTCTCCAGACAAACACAGGTTTTTCAGTTCAGGATATGTACGAGTTTTTTCTGCAGAGTTTGGATCCGTCGTACCGCTCAGAAGTCGTATCCACTCATGTCGTCGGGTGGAATGGAGGAGAACCCCCATCACGTCTCATCTTCGCCATTTTATTTGCATGGGTCGGGGCTGACACTTGTCGCCCTGGAAACAACATGCATTTACCTAGCACACATCACCTTCCTCATGGTTAGGAACTTAGGATAAAACATGAAATGCTCATTCCTTTTTGGAATAATATTAAAATATTATTCCCAACGTTGAAGCCCCCCCTAGGCTTAACACTTAGCCCCTTTTCCCACCTTCCAGCCCCTAATCCCTTGCCTTCTTTGTGGAAGCTCAGTCCCCCTTCACTCATTCATCGTGGTCAGTCTGCACCTGACGGTGTTTACAAATTTTTATTAATTTGTTCTGTGTGATTACATATACAACAGCAGACTCCTGGCCTTCAACACTTAGGCTCCCTGGCCTAACAAACACATAAGCCACCAGCTTATAAAAATTTGGCTCACCAACCTATAAAACATAATTACAATTCCTTTTAGAACATGATTTACAATAGGGCTCGTCCTTGGGGACACTACAATCCCCCTCCCCTTATTTTTTCACTGTCCTTGGTGCAACTTACACTGTCTCTGCAAGCCTTTCAAAATTTTCAAAAAGATGCGAGTACTCTGCCCACATAGCATCTCCATGCTCCCATGTCACGTCCTTAGGACCGTACCAGGTCCACTAGACCTTTACAAGCTCTATAGCTTGATTCCAGAGTTGTTTTCTTTTCCTGTCCAATATGCGCAGAGGATGCACTTGAAGAACACCTTCTAGTTCCACCTGAATCACATTCCAATCGATAACATGATTAGCATCAGGTGCATATTTCTTAAGCAGTGAAACATGAAATACATTATGTACAGTCATAGATGCAGGTAATGCAAGCATGTATACAACTGGCCCAATCCTTTCTAGGATCTCAAATGGCCCACAAAATCTTGCTGCCAATTTGGCGCAACTTCCCAACTTCAGGGAACTCCTGTTATTCCTCACTTTCAGGAAAACATGGTCACCCACTTTGAATTCTCTATGGGTTCTGTTATTGTCAGCGTAACTTTTCTACCTATCCTGGGCAGCTTTTAGATTCAATTTAATTTTTATCATTTGATCTTCTATATCATTGAGCAGTTCAGGCCCAACGACTGCTATGTCAGCTGGATTATCCCAGCTCACTGGAGTGTTGCACTTTCTTCCATAAAGTGATTTGAATGGGCTCATATTCAATGATGCATGATACCCATTATTGTAGGCAAATTCTACCAAATGCAGGTAGTCTTCCCACCTTGATGGTTTATCTATCACATACATTCTCAGTATGTCTTCTATTACCCTATTCACCCTCTCTGTCTGACCATTAGACGCAGGATGATATGTTGTACTAAAGTTCATATTCGTTCTGAATCCTTTGAACAGTCCTTTCCAGAAATTTGAAGTGAATTTCGGGTCCCTATCAGACACAATTGTCTTAGGAATTTCGTGCAATCGTGCAACTTCTTTTAAAAATATATCAGCAACATCAACTGCCCTATGGGTGGTTTTCAGTGGAATAAAATGGGAAGCTTTAGTAAGCTTGTCCACCACCACCATGATTGAATTATGTTGCTTGCTTGTTCTAGGTAGTCCGGTGATAAAATCCATTGTTACCACGTCCCATTTCCATTCAGGAATGGGTAAAGGCTGCAACAACCCTGTTGGGTGCCTATGCTCAGCCTTAACCTTTTGACACTCCATACATCTGGCAATGTATTCAACGATTTCCTTATTCAGACTTGGCCAGAAGTAATGGATTTTGACTACTGCCACATTTTTCTGGTATTCGAGATGTCCAGCATAAGCCACGTTATGAATTTATTTCAGAATTTCTAGCTTCAAATCTCGAACATTGGGTACATACACTCTGTTTTTATACAGAAGTAAGCCATCAGTTCCCAAAGTGTAAGTTTCCTTGGTCTGTGGTCTCTCACGCTGTTGTATCTTTTCTACCAAACCTTTGTACTGCAAATCAACATTTGTAGCTTCCAAAATTTTGTCTTTAATCTCAGTCCTGTACATGCTAATGGTTGTAGCATGTAATTCGTGCACTTTTCTGCTGAGTGCATTAGCCACCTTATTTTCTTTCCCTTTGATATGCTTGATATCAAAGTCATATTCGTACAAAAACTCCAACCATTTGATTTGCCTGACATTTAAAGTTGGCTGATCAAATAAATACTTCAGACCGTTATGGTCTATTCTCAACTCGAATCTTTTGCCCATGAGGTAATGTCTCCATTTCCTCAAGGCATGGACGATTGCTGCCAGCTCTAAATTGTGAGTGGCATAATTCCTCTCATTCTCTTTCAACTTTTGGGACTCGTAACAAACTACAAATCCCTCTTGGCTGAGAACTCCTCCCTATCCCTCCTTACACGCATCGGTGCACACTATGTAATCCTTATTTGGATCTACAATCTTCAGTATTGGAGCGTTGGTTAGCAGCTGCTTCAATCGCTGGAAGCTGCTTTCACATTCTTCAGTCCACTGGAACTTCTTCTCCTTCCTTTGCAAGGAAGTGATAGAATGAGCTATCCTTGAGAATCCGACTATAAGCCTTCTATAGTAGCCTGCCAGACCCATAAAATATCTAACTTCTGCCACATTCCTTGGCGCTAACCATTCTCAAATGGCCTCAACCTTTTCAGGATCCACAACGATCCCTTCCTTTGATGTAATGTGCCCCAAGTAATGAATCTGCCTTTGATAAAATGAGCACTTGCTCAGTTTTGCGTACAACTGGTGTTCTCTCAACACCTGTAGCACCATTCTTAGGTGTTGCTCATGTTCTTCCTCTGTCTTGGAATACACCAAGATGTCGTCCAGGAAGACTATGACAAACTTGTCCAAATAATCTCTTAACACTCCATTCATTAAGCACATGAAAACAACAAGCGCGTTGGACAGCCCAAACGACACCACCATGAACTCATAATGACCATACCCTGTTCTAAAGGTGGTCTTGCTAATGTCCTCATCATTTATTCTCATTTGGTGATATCCTGATCAGAGATCTATTTTTGAAAATATTTTTGCATCCTTCAACTGATCAAAACGATCATCGATCCTTAGTAGAGGATACTTGTTCTTGACAGTTACCTTATTCAACTGTCGTAAATCAATGCACAACCTCAACGTCCCATATTTCTTCTTCACAAATATAACCGGGGCACCCCACGGTGACACGCTGGGGTGAATGTATCCCTTCTTTAGTAGCTCTTCGAGCTACAATTGCAACTCTTTCAGCTCTGGCGTACTCAATCTATAAGGAGCCTTTGAAACTGGAGCTGCTCCAGGCATCAAATTTATAGAAAAATTGATGTCCCTCTTCGGAGGTAGTCCAGGTACCTCCTGAAATACATCCTTGAACTCTTTGAGTACCTCATGGTCTTCCAGATTTGAGACTACATCTTGGGATGCTTCTTCCACCCGAGCTGCAAATAATTGACAGCCTTTCCAGTAACATTTTTTCAGTTGCATGGCTGAGATTTCCCTAATAGCCACGGCTCTAGGAATTCCTTGGACTGTTACCTGATTTCCCTCTTCGTTCAGGCATGTAAACCTCTTGTTACGGCAGTCCAGAATGGCATGGTGTTGGTCCAACCAGTCCATCCCAATTAAGCAATCATATGAGCCTAAAGGCAGAATGTTCAATTCAGCCTTAGTGCTCATTCCTTTCATGTTTACTGAACAAGACTTAACAAATTCAATGACATTCCTTTTGGTTCATGTGGCCAACTTCACTAGCCAAGACTTTTCATGTTTGCTTCTTGTTAAATGCAAACTTTCCACCACTCTAGGATCTATATAACTATGGCTAGCCCCTGAATCAATTAAAATAACAAGTGGTCGGTTGTTAATCATACCTTCCACTTCAACCATGTGCGATTGAAATTATACTTGTTTGTTGTCCAGGGCTGCATAGATCCTCGACATTCTGCTACCCATATCCTCCATTGTTTCAGCTTGCTGAATAGTATGGACAGTTCTCGCTTTATCTTTTATGTGGGGGCAGTCTTTGTACCTATGATTCTCTTTACAACCCCAACACTCCATAGGTGGCGGTCTTGGCATCTTCTCACTCCCTTCAACTTTCCTGGGCTCTCTAAAATATGATTGTCCCCAAGGACTATTCCTGAAAAAGGGAGGCCTATTTCCCTTCTACCTTTGTTCTTTCTTACACCTCTTCTGGTCATCCCAAGCCTTCCGAAAGGTAGGCTTTTCTCTTTGTTGTTCGTATAAGCATTTCTCCCTTCTTATGGTTTCTTCTGTGGTCTTAGGATCGTCATATTGAACCTTGTCACCAATGGAAGGTGGCAGTCCACTCAGATACCTCTGAATTTTGACAACCTCGTCTTTGATGAACGAAACATACTTCAGTAGTTCCAGAAAACTTCATTCATACTCATCAATGGTCATGCTGCCCAACTTGAGTTCGAAGAACTCCTTCATCTTTATGTCATAGTATCTTTTGGTCAGTTATTTCTTCTTGAAATACCTCTTAAACTCCTTCCATGTGACCTCTTTCTCTCTAATGTGTTACACCTGCACCAACTGATCCCACCACATGGATGCTTTTCCTTTCAGCTGGTACATTGCAATTCTCCCTTCTGCATGGGCAGAATAATTCTGCAGTTGGAAGTATTTCTTCATACCAAGAAACCATGTTTCAACATCTTCTTCCTTCTTATGTTCACCATCGAATGTAGGCAGTTTAATCTTGTTGATTTCCCCTTTCAATTCATCCCTTCCAGATTTTTGGTGTTTTCTAGTAGGGGACGGGCTTGAACTATTGTGTGTCTCCTTGCCAGAATGCTTCGGGGAGAGACGGTAATGTCTGCTACCACTCCTCGATCTTCTTCTGCTCTCAGGGGTTCTGACACTTCTTGATCTCCTTGTGTCACTCTCTTTTTCCAATTTATTTTCTATTCTTTCCAGGCTCTTCAACATTTTTAAGTTGAATTCACCCTACCGATCCCTAATTTTCATGAGTTTTTGGTTATCATCTCGATGAACCTAGGCATCTTTCTGCAATTTTTCAATGATTTTCATCATGTGTCCCTCTTTATCTATCTCTTTTCCGTGCACAATAAAGTTTTTTCCTTCGACTCCCAAGTTGACATCCTTTCCTTCTCTTTCATCTTCTGTTTCGAAGGTAATCTGCACCTCTTCCAATTCCATACTTGGTGTTAGTTTTCGGCTGTCCTGACACTCGTTGAAATCTGCACACACAGCGTGTAGTCAACCGAAGTTTTTCAGGCCCTTAAACCTTCAAGAAAACTTACAACATTCATAAGCTAACGCGAACAAGAAAAACGTTTTGACTTCACAAAGTTTTCAGAGCTCTATCCGGCTCTACAAATTCTGGGACTTCGGAACTTCGGAATATCGGTCCACAAAGATCCAACAGTTAAATCTTCGTAACCAAAGTCACCCTTTTGCAACTCGCGATCTTGCGAGTTCGTGAGTCGAAGACCCTCGACTCATTTCGTCCAAACACCGATACCCAAGATACGATATGGGTATGGCTCCCTCCTCGCTAGTGCCTTCTACACATGACCATAGGCTAGAGCTAAGTGCTAGCACTTCTTTGCCAACTCGCGACTTCACGAGTTGGAGTGTTGAGCCTTCATGCTCCTCCTTTGTGAATTCCGAAATCGCGAATTACTTTATTCTCCGGGCCCACAACACAGTTGTTTCCCTTCACCAAAGTGGAACATGGTACATTAAGGAGGGTCCATGTCACCTTCGGTGACGTCTTCTGGTCCCACCACTTTCGCCTATATTCTCAACTCATTGGCACATGGTACACTTTCATGCGCCCATGTCCATTCCAAGAAAAATCCAACGGTTAGGTCCCCTCTTAGATATACGACGCAGATCTTTTTGGCATTTAGAGGTTTTCGGGCATCGGGAGTTCATGCACCCCACATCTCGAACTTCCATCTACCGAAATCCTGAAAAAAAAATACAGTTTACTCCTCCGCTAAATCGAACGGTCAACTCCCTTCCTATAGTCTACGGTGTAGATCGTTTCAGGATTTCGGGTTTCAGGTTTTTGGAGGTGTTCACCTCCCTCACTTCCCATCTCCCAACTTTGTGAAATCCAAAAGGTTTTGCGACTATCTCGAGCACAACTTCCCCATATCTAACGGTCAAGCCTTTCTCCCAAATCTACCACGTAAATCTCCACAGTTTTTTGGGTTTTTGGGATTTCGCGTATCGTGATTCCCACACTCCTGTGCATTTCAAAAGGGATTTTAATACATGTGCACATTTTCTAGATCCGACGGTCATGAGGGTTCACCTTGCCTCTCAAACATATCCTAAGGCTCCAACACTGTTGGTGTGGATTCCTCTCTCCCTGTGGCCATAGACCACACCGGCTAAGATTTCACACACCGCTATACCTCCTGATCTTACCAGGGTCTGAAATTGGTCCTCTAGACACAATTTCTCCTCACACCCTCGGTCCAAAGACCACTTAGCTGGCCCATCTAAGCTCAGTGTCAAAACCTTGGCTCTGATACCAATTTGCAGCACCACTTTTCACTCACTACAGTGTAGGTGTTACTACGCGGAATAACAACATTCTCACTCACAATTAATCACATGCATTCAAAACAAGTTAAACACATTCAACATAGAGTAATCATATGATTTACTTCCATAATCAACAATCAATACTATTTAACATCAATTCATAT
>JZKD02S1943903.1:177115-192362 GCA_000966675.3 Picea glauca | reverse complement strand
AGGATAAAACATGAAATGCTCATGCCTTTTTGGAATAATATTAAAATATTATTCCTAAGGCTGAAGCCCCCCCTAGGCTTAACACTTAGCCCCTTTTCCCACCTTCCAGCCCCTAATCCCTTGCCTTCTCTATGGAAGCTCAGTCCCCCTTCACTCATTCATCGTGGTCGGTCTGCACCTGGCGATGTTTACAAAATTTTATTAATTTTTTCTACGTGATTACATATACAACAGCATGCTCCTAGCCTTCAACACTTAGGCTCCCTGGCCTAACAAACACATAAGCCACCAGCTTATAAAAACTTGGCTCACCAGCCTATAAAACATAATTACAATTCCTTTCAGAACATGATTTACAACAGGGCTCGGCCTTGGGGACACTACACATCATGTTGTTTTCAGTGGTAGGTGGCATGTCACATGGATCCTCATGGTTGAGGAGAAATGAATTTTTGAAGATAACAAAGTGAATTGAAGAATAAAGTACATGTCGTCCCTAAAGATAATTAAAGAAAAGCATTACAAAATAAGAAAGTGTCAGGTCGGCCCTAATGTTAAAAGGAAATGACATAAATGGTATAAATACATCTCATTATACATTCATTTTTCAACACACACAAGTTTGTTAATTAACAAGGAGATATAAGCTGAATTTCAGAGGACATCTGAAGTAAAGAAGGTCGGATTTCAAGGGAGGATGAAGTCTTTTGGTGATGTGTTCTAAGGTATGTTATTTACAGGTCATCTTACCATTTTCTCTATAATGTTTTTTCTAGAACGATTCAAATCGTGAAATTGGTATGGTATTGAGAAGATATATCTAGGTACCTATGGTAAAAAATTTATCTCTTTATTCACTATACTTTTGGAGATACACTCTGTGGAAGATAGAGTTTTTGACTAGTCATGAAGCTAGTCATAAACAGGTGTTCCAGGTAAAACAATCATAACTTATTCATAGAGAATCCAAATGAAGTGAGATGAATTTCATTGGAAATAGTACGGGTTCTAGTTTCTTGTGTGCGAATTTCAGAATCTGATGTTAAATATTGAGTGCGAGGCATTCTGCACAAGTTCTCTCTCCTGAATAAACCATAATTGAATAAGATCTACCATTCTCTCTATAACCTCGATTTGGGGAGGATTCAAGGAGTGAAACTTGGAGGAGTTTCATAAAATACATTGAGTAATATTATCTATAGGATCATAGTATTCCAAGAACTGAAGAATTGCATAATTTGAAGAAGTCTCAAGAAGCATTATCAGGTTCTATGTGATGGTTGGTTGATGGTGATGATTTAATGTAAAGTTTTATTATGTCTCATATATTCTTGGGTAGAAGTAAGGGGAAAGGATGAAGAGGTCAACCCTATATTGATATTGGAGGATTGTATCTTCCTTTTGGAGGTTTATCCTTCCCTTTATATTTGAAAGTTGTAGCTACCTTTGGAATTCATTACATCCCTTGAAAAATAAGTATTGGTTATTTCTCACATATTGTGCATGGTGTATTGTGGTGTATTGGTGTAACTCTTCTACTATTGTTCATTTCTCATTGGATATAATTGAATATATAATTTGGTTGAAGTATAAGTTGTTGTTTTTTTAAATTGTACCTGATACTGATTCACCCCCCTCTCAGTATCAACAATTGGTATCATAGCAAGTTGCCTTCAGAACAGTTTAACCACTGGAAGGAAAATCTTGAGCAGAGATGGATGAACATGAGAACATTTCGAATGGGATTCAAAGATTTGATGGAAGAAATTATGCATACTAGAGTGATAGAGTGAAAAATTACTTAACAACTTTGGGAGTAAACATTTGGTACTCAGTTGTAAATGGCTATGTAATCCCAAATAATGCTCCAACGGATTCAAATGAGAAGAAGCTTATGAGTTGTAATTCAAAAGACAAACATTTTATTCTAGGAGCATTGGAACCAACCATTGCTAGAGAAGTGATGGGATGCAACACTGCTAAAGAGGTATGGGACAAACTCAAGATTATCTATGAAGGTGATCCAAAAGTTAAGAAGGTCAAGCTTCAACGACATATTGCAGAATTTGAAAATTTGAAGATGGATGAAAAGGAAGATATTGCAACCTATTTTCTTAGAGTTAATGAAGTTGTTAATGGCATCAGAGGATTTGGTGAAGAGCTCGATGAATCCTTGGTTGTACAAAAAGTGTTGAGATCACTTCTCTTGAAGTATGATGCTAAGGTATCTTCCATTGAAGAAACTAGGGACTTGACCAAAATGACAATGGATGAATTACATGGGTCTCTTATAGCATATGAAATGAGAACAGGTACAGAAAGTGACCAACCAAACAATGAAGCAGCCTTTAAATCCATAAATAAGACAAAATACAAGGATAACGACCTTGATGAAAAAACATAAATTTTCGTTAGAAGGTTCCAGAAGGGAAGTGGAAGATACAAAGGTAAGTCTCTTCTCAAATGCTTTAACTGTGGTAGAATAGGACATATTGTTGAAAACATCTACTATAAAAAGAGAAGTCTCAACAATAAAAAGAGCTTCTACACCAAGGATGATGGCATCTCCTCAGATGAGAGTGATGAAGAAGATAATGATGGAGGAGAAGTCCTCTTCATAACCCAAGAAACCTAGGATGATGATCACAAGATTTCTAAAGAAGAAGAAATCATTTCTAAAGAAGATTCAGATGAAGAAACCAACATTGATTCATTTTGGGGATACAAAGACAATGTAGAGAGTGAACAAGAAGATGTGAATCTTGAAAAGTTGAAGCATGTTGAAACTGAAAATAGCAAGCTTAGAAACACAAACATAATACTAAAAGGTGAATTGAGTAGTTGTGAAGAAGAGAATTACAAGCTTGAAAATACCATTGATAGATTGAAGGAAAAATTAGAAGATTATGAGAAATTGAAAGAATAATTGGATCACACAAAAGGGGAGCTACTATTGACAATAGAAAAGTTGAAGAAGTTCGAAAAAAGCACTGAAAAATTAGATGAGATCCTTAGCAGACAAATATCTCCAAACAACAAGACATGACTAGGATACAATGACAATTTGAAGACAACAAAACAAGAGAAGGAAGATGAAAATGATGAAACCAACACTTCAGAACAAGTTGAACAACAAGATACAAGACTAGAATTCAAAAGGAATGAGACATCAAGAAGATCCTCTCCCATCAGGTATGAAAGAAATCATTATGAAGGAAACTACAAGAAGAATAGATCATGAACCCAGATGGACCACACCACAAAGAAGATCACTTACTCCTAGGTATCAAAATTTCTTTCTTGGATATTGTTATACTTGTGGAAATTTTGGACACAAGGCAATCAATTGTAGAATCAATGAAAGGAATAACAATGCAAGCTACATGAATGGTGCAACTAGTAGATATGGAAATGTTCGCAGACCTGTCAACAAAAACTATAATCCATTTGACCCATTAATGGATCAAAATATTGTATGTTAAAAGTGAAATAATCTTGGTCACAAAGTAAAATATTGCAGAGAGATGAAGGAAGATAATCATATGCCAAATGTCCCTATACCAATTACAACATGGAAAAGGAAAGAAATTCCACACAATGAAAATTGTCGAATAGCATTGTTCGCTAAATATTGCAAAGAAGAAGATGAATGGTTCATAGACAGTGGGTGATCATCTCATATGATCGAAGATCAAAGAAAATTTGTCAGCTTGAAGAAAAAGGGTGGAAATGTTGCATTTGGAGATGACTCATGTACCAAAATACTTGGAAAAGGAATTGTAAATCTTGGAAGTGAAATGTAAAAGAAGGAAAAGTCCTATTTGTTGAATATCTGAAGCATAATCTCCTCAGTGTCAACAAAATATGTGATCAAGGATACACTCTTACATTTGACTCCCAAAAATGTAAAATCAGAGAAAATAGCTTAGGAAGATTGGTTGCAACTGCAACAAGAATACCGAACAACATATACATCCTAGACATGAAGAAGAGAGAAAATACTAAATCCACACAAAAGGATTCCAAGGAAGAAAAAATCCCAAAGACCAAAAATAAGGATGAAGTATTAGTGAGTGTCACATGTTCAAGGGGAGAAGCCCCCAAAAAAAAGGTCACCTTATGCCATTAAACTCAAGGGGAGAAACCCCACCCTTTTCCATTGATGTCAAAGGGGGAGAGGAATTGGGATCATGATGACAGGGGGAGCATGAGTGTTTTCATCAATGAAAAAGGGGGGGATTGTTGGAATATTGGTTGTTGTCATTGATGTCAACCCTAGTCATTGGTTTTGGACCACAAGATTGATGAAGGTATTTGGACATGAAGGACAATGCACATGTAGATACAACACCCATGGATGGATAGTACACATCATGGTGTTTCTGGTGATAGGTGGCACGTCACGTGGATCCTCATTTTTGAGGAGAAATGAATTTTTGAAGATAGTAAAGTGAATTAAAGAAGCAAGTACAGGTCGCACCTAAAGATAATTAAAGAAAAGAATTATAAAATAAGAAAGTGTCAGGTCGGCCCTAATGTTAAAAGGAAGTGACATAAATGGTATAAATACATCTCATTATACATTCATTTTTCAACACACACAAGTTTGTTAATGAACAAGGAGATATAAGTCGAATTTCAGAGGAAATCTGAAGTAAAGAAGGCCGGATTTCAAGGGAGGATGAAGTCTTTTGGTGATGTGTTCTAAGGTATGTTATTTACAGATCATCTTACCATTTTTGCTATCAATTTTTTTCTAGAATGATTCAGATGGTGAAATTGGTATGGTATTGAGAAAACATATCTAGGTACCCATGGTAAAATTTCAGCTCTTTATTCTCTATACTTTTGGAGATACACTCTCTGGAAGATAGGGTTTTTGAATAGTTATGAAGCTAGTCATAAATAGGTGTTCCGGGTAAAACAATCATAACTTATTCATAGAGAATCCAAATGAAGTGAGACGAATTTCATTGGAAATAGTATGGGCTATAGTTTTTTGTGTGCAAATTTCAGAATCTGATGTTAAATATTGAGCGTGGGGCATGTTGTTCAAGTTCGCTCTCCTGAATAAAACATAATTGAATAAGGTCTGTCATTCTCTCTATAACTTGTTTTTGGGGAGGATTCAAGGAGTGAAACTTGGATGAGTTTCAGAGAATACATTGAGTAATATTATCTACATGATCAAAGTATTCCAAGAATTGAAGAATTGTAGAATTTGGAGAAGTCTCAAGAAACATTATTAGGTTCTATGTGATGGTTGGTTGATGGTGATGATTTAATGTAAAGTTTTATTATCTCTCACATATTCTTGGGTGGAAGGAAGGGGCAAGGATGCAGAGGTCAACCTTCTCTTGATATTGGAGGATTGTATCTTCCTTTTGGAGGTTTATCCCTCCCTTTATATTTGGAAGTTGTAGCTACCTTTGGAAGTCATTATTTCCCTTGAAAAATAACTATTGGTTATTTATGACATATTGTGCATGGTGTATTGTGGTGTATTGGTGTAACTCTTCTACTGTTGTTCATTGCTCATTGGATATAATTGAATAGATAATCTGGTTGAAGTATAAGTTGAAAAAGTTTTTAAATTATACTTGATACTGATTCACCCCCCTCTCAGTATCAACAATCAATTCATCAGTAATATGTTATTGCATCATATAACATTAAAATCCATCATTGCATAATAAAACATAATAGACACATACGCATAATGAAAAGTACACCAATATTTCACGTGGAAACCCAATGCGGGAGAAAACAACACAATGATTTTCTTATATTTCTTTAAGAATTACATTCAAGAAAGCACCAACTTCCAATTCTCCAACTTCAACTGGAAGGAGGCTCCAATTCCCTATATTTTCAGGGTACAACCTGAGGGAAACTCCAAATCCCCAATTTTATGGATACAACCAAAAAGAGGCTACAACCCTTTATGTTCTCCAGCTACAACCACTTATCCTCTCCCCGTCCTGTCGCCCTGAAGTATATGTAAGATGATAAAACCACTATCACATTGTCACTATGAGATATGCCACTATAAACCTATACCAACCTGTACCAAAAACTTGTAACCAACCTATTCCAAAGACCTGTGATCAACCTGTAACTATAACCTTCCTGTACCAACAAAAACCCAACAGGTATGTGACCTGTCTGTATTATTTCTTGCGTATGTATGCAACCTATCTGTACTACAACCCATGTATGTACACGACCTGTGTATACTACAACTTGCATATGCCTTCTGAAACAAGGGTTTTCACCTTCTTGAATAACTTTGACCCTTTTTTGCCTCTGTCACATCAACCTACAACTTGTCCTAATCTATACCAATCAACCTGTACTATCAACTATGTACATCAATCACTCACACAACCTGTACCATCACAAGTGCATCAACTATGCACATCACAATATATCATAACCATCACCAATATCAAGATGTGATTTTACTAATATATCAAGATGTCTATGCCACACCATCCATATACCATGTGTCAACAATACTATTAGTAAGTGCCTCTAAACATGTACCAAACATGTGTCACCAACACTATTAGCAAGTTCCTCTAACAATGCACCATACATGTACTAATCATGTATCAACATGTCAAACTATGACTCATCAAGATGTACCAACATCACCATACCATTCACCTCATGTATGTGCCAAATAATCAACTATATGTCCCAATCATGTATCTCAACCATATACCAAAGACATATACCCATTTAACCAAAAAAATTCCTCTATCAATACATCACACAATCCATGATTCAAATACCATAAATACTTACATCAAACCATGTGCCAAAACCTCATTGTTATGTAGCGTCAAGTGTGTACCAATCATAAATCAATAATACTAACAAAATCCTCTCACAATGTATCATAAGATATACCAATAACACTCACACATGTACCATCCATGTACTACAATAGATCTACCTCAAACTAACCAACAACTTCACTAGCACTTCATAACCAGAAACCCTCAGCCATGTACATCAACCATGTACCAAGAATGATGAGATATGTCTCAACACTCAAACCAACAAAGTGCACCAATGATAACTACCAGACATACCAGCATTGTATTTCTGTATATCTAGCTCATACAGTGAGTGAAATACAACCAACAACCTCTCTAGGGAAAATCATCAATCTCCCAAAACCATACCTCATGGAGAAAACAAATATCCAACTATACATAAGAATATGACATACCTTTTGAATCTATAGATAGATTTGTTGTACATGATCATTGTGGACCTTCCTGGGAGCTTTCTTTCAGACTCTAAGTATCTGGTTCCTTCAGCAACTCAAGATTTCATGTCTTTTTTGAAATGTAAGCGCCCTATTATACTGCTAGCTCACGTACGTATGCTACCTATTCTACTGTCAGCCCACGTATGTACACTACCTATTCTACTGTCAGCCTATGTACACATCATAAAATAGGTTTTTTTCATTATTTATGCAACTCCGAAACTTTCGCTATCAATCCTCTTTCACTTCCTCAATATTGCATAACTTTATGTATCAATGTATACCTGCAATAAACCTTTTAAAAAATAGATATTCAATGAAATTTAATAGGTGATAATAGGAGAGCCTTTCTATCTTATTTATACTTCTGTGTAGCTTTTTCAAGGGGTTACCTTCTAACCAAATTAACCCAACTTCCTTCTTTTTACGGATAACCCACTTCTAACCACTTATCCACTTACAACCACTTTATCCACAAATAGTAATCTCTCCACTTCTAGTTGAAACTAACTTTATTATTTAATTAATTTCTTTTGCAACCACTTTGACTTATCCATAAATAATAAACTCACCACTTCTTGTGGTAACCACTTTATTATTTAAATAATTTTTGTTTGCAACCACATGAATACTTTATTATTTAAATAATTTCTCTTTACTCACAACTACTTGTTGCAACTAATTTGTTTTTAATTATTTTATTATTGCAACAACTATACCCATGATTAACTCCTAGTTACCATCAATTTGACTAGTGCACTTCTTCTAGAAGCTTCTATAACTATACCCATGATTAAATCCTAGTTACCATCAATTTGACTAGTACACTTCTTATAGGAGCTTCTAGAACAATTGAATTCTTTGACCTTCTAGGGGCTTCTAGATAACTCATGAGGGTTCTTCAAATTCACTAAGCCATATCTCCTCAATTGTAAGGAAGTATGTGGCGTTCCACATATCAACGGAAATGACATGACATATACTATCCATATATAATAGTATTACTTGAAAATATACTAAAATTCATACCATTATTCCTCAAATAGACTTGAGTCCTTGACCCATACCTTTGTGCTACAAGAATTTGCTACTAGACTTCTCCAAGGGTTGACATCAACCTACAATATCACTCTCCAAGGCTTGACATCATTGACAACCAACAATCCAAACCAACTATCTATCAACCTAAGCCATCTTTCTAACATCATTAGGTTGCAGATATGATGGTAGAATTTATGTTAGGGTTTTTTTCCCTAGAAGGCAACAATCTTTTATGTATGAGGGAATTATATTGAGGCTATGTATGAGAGTGAATATTGTATTCTGAGAGATGATACTATGAGAAAATAAGAGGAAGTTACAGCGGGTGTGTTGTAGGTTGTATCCCTTCATTTGTTGGATAATAATAAAGGTAGGACTGAAAATTTCTCTGGTGGACGTAACCCATATTGGGTGAACCACATATATCTTTGTCTCTATTGTATTGTGTATCTTCTGTGTTTTATTTCTGCATCTATTTTATATTATTGCTTTGTGATCCTCTTTTTTTCTAACACTTAACCCCATGGTATCACTTATGCAAAATTTCAAAGTTAATACAACATATGTTGACTAATCTTCGATGGCTTTTCCAACACATAACACATGCTCTTATTTGTTTAAGTTGATTATTTTCGTGGAAAAACAAAAACGAAATTGAAGGACTACGGTTTTGCATCTTTTAGGTATAGAAATCATGATAGTTAAACCTGAGTGACAATGATTTAAGGAGATCAAAATTTAACATCATTGTTTGGATTGGAGAACCAAATCCATGGAAGTATATGTTACTAGAGCCAAACCTATAGAGGGATTCCAACTCTCAATGCATATAAATTATAGAAGAATAGTTAAACTACACCCCTAAACCAAAATATACCATTTTGAAAGGCTTTGTTTCATTTTTACTCTTCTACACTCCATAATCCCTTATCAAAGAACAATTCTCTTTTTGTTATCATTGGTATGCCTCTTTCGTATGTTTCACTTGATGCATGCTATAACTGGTGATTTAACATGTAGTCTAAGCAGGTTGGATATATAGTTGTGTTTTCATTTGTTTACTTGGGTTGGAGGCTTGGAGCCTCAATAAACACATCATAAGAAAATGGTGAACAACATTTTCAAATATTTACAAGCCAACCTAGGGTTTATGCTAGCATCATCAATTCCTTTCAAGAATGGATTTCAACTTATCTATCCACATGTGTACTAGTGTGCACTTCAATATCTACACTAAACCCTTTTACAAGCATTGCAACAACATCATGTCCCATCAATGGTTATTGAATAGCAAGAAAACAATTGATAAGGAAAATTTCATGCAAACACTCACCCTGGGAGGAAGGTGTTGCAATTTTGTTGCTTAGTACATCCTCCCTATGGGATGATGTCTTATTTTCTAACTTATTCCTTGTTTCAATGCCCAGTAAGGGGTGTATTGAAATAAAGGGAGACATCACTACCAACGACTTGGAACATGATGGAATGTGTGGTTGAAGAGCGAGTGTTTGCAAGAAATAACAAAATTTCATTCCACAACACCAATGAAACCAAGTATCCAACCTTTGCAGTTGAATGGTGTGATGATCCTCAAGGAGTCTTCCAGAGAACTCCAACTAGTCGACGATAACAAAACTATTCAAAATGTCTCATTTTGATTTAACATCCAATATTACAGTTAAAACGAGGAATTTTCCTTCCTAGTATGGTGAAAGTTATTAGTGGATAATTTAATCATTCTATGAGCCAAATTCATTCTTTCCTATCCCATTGGTATCACATTGTACTTTTAGTTAGAATCATGCCACAAATTTTAAAAGAATCATTTTCAAAAGAGACGAGCATGTCTGGAATTTTTTATTTCCCTTTCTATGAACCGTGTATTAAAAAAAAGAGTATCCATTAAGTCCTAAAGTAAAGGGGAATTAAATTTGTTTGTTGTAATCTTGAATCCCTCCGAGTCTCCGCCATTTTTTTTATGATTCTCCTTTTGATTTACTGCAATATTTTGAGAAAGATAATGTTTGGTTAATTTCTCAAAATTGCCCTCTCAAAATTGAAATGACATCTACTAGTTTGATATCAAAAAACTAAGCCAAAAAAGTGTTAATTCTCTGTTTCTTAAAATCTTTGGTATGTTTACTATGAAGTTGCACATTGTATAAAAAGAAAGATGATTATCCCTTCATGAGATAGTAGAGAGCTCCCTAGCTTTGAGTTAGAAGTCATAGGTCCCTTTATTGTTTTATATGTATTTATCTATAAGGATATGGAGGAAGATGGATTGAAAAATATATTGTTAGGCCTTGGTTCTTCAAGGACTAGAATCTCAAGTATCTTCAAAAGAATAATTTGGGATGGTTCTAAGACTTTGTATGGAGATCAATTGAAGCTAGATTAGGATGGAACATTGAAGAATATTAAAAGGAGATAAAATATGACAATGGCCAATTTCATTAAGGGTGCATTCAACATAGTGAAGTTTGGAAGAGAAACAACCTTAATCAAATTGGGTACCCTCTCCTCATTTTCAATAGAACCTAGACAAAGAACCCGTTAAAGGAGATATATACCATAGAATACAAAGGTTGGAGAATAAGATTCAGATTTTTTATCTAGAAAAATAATATGAATGTGAAAACTTGGAGTTCCTCCTTTAGATATTCTACTATTTGAACTCTTTAAGACTTTGATACTCGAAGGGATTTTTGTTGAATAACAATTACTGTGGTTCGATTTTTGTTTGGTTTTTGTGAATGGAATTTCTAATGTTGATGTCATGGGTATTTTAATGTTGATGACATGCTTTATTTTTCTAGCTATTAGAATTGTTACTCGAAATAGCTACTAGCTTTGTAATCTATATAGAAATCCTTCATAATGTTGCATATATGTATTGGTGGTTGTTAGTTTTCGTCCTATTTCAATATTTTTATTAGTCATAGCTATGAGAGACATAATTTTGAATATTACTAGAGGATCAATAGATGATGTTGTGAAATATATGTGACACAAAGGTTGCAAAGTTTTAAGATCTCTACAATCCTAAGTTGTGGGTAAATAATGAGATATCTGAGAAGGGGATTATTAGAGCTTCCTTTGTTGTTGTTAAGTTTGTGAATAACTTAACTAGGGTTAGAAAATTAGTGCTATGATGGTGGGAAGCCTCAACCCAAGTGAGAAGTATAAAGTATATAGTTGATGTGTATGTATGGGAATATTTTTAGTAGAGAAGATTGGAAATATATAAATTGAATTCATGGAATTTTTTGAGTTATAAATAGCTTATGGAATGATTCAAACTTACAACACATCTTGAAATACATAATGAATGAATCCGAAATGCTCTTTTGAAGGTTGTTTCTATCATTTAATGCTAATTTATTTCCAATACTTAACTTTTATGGAGAAATTGAGAGGAGTCATTAAAATAAAAATACATGTTAGTATGTTTTAACTTAGGCTAATGATAATCGCAATTGTTCCAGTAAACATAGTGTATGAATGAAATTATATGGTGGATTTTTATGGTCACTCTGATATTTATTCACACGTGTTTTGGAGACATTTTGAATTCATTGCTAGAAGGGTTGGAAGGTAGTGTATAAAAAAAAATTTGACAGAATCTCAAACTGGGGGAAAGTGAGATACCAAGGAAATTATTACCATTATGAAGAATATATTATGGGTGTTGGTATAGAAATTCAAAGATATTTTGTGAAGATAGTCACCATAAATAGAAATATACAATTCAATTTTCTTCCATATTGTATTTTGGTTTACTAAATTTTGACTTTATCCTAAGTTTACAAGGGGGAGAAAGGGGTTGAATATGTTCCAAGTGTCGAGTGAGGGCCTCTTATACTTAAGTCTGGTTCCTATTCTAAATTAAACCATTCTAACCATTGGAATTATCATTGTACCTACCAGTCTTGCTAGGCATGTAGAGGGCGAGCTAGGAGAAATATGTAACCTTGTGTTGCCTGTGAATCCCTAGAATTGTAGGTGAGTTCTATTGAAGGATTCAATGAACAATTTTGATTGGGTTTCCTTGAAGAGGGAAGGATCCCCATAGTGAGAATTTCTTGGGTGGTTTCCCAAGGTGTGAAGCTTGGAGGGTACATGGAGGCTCTTGAGTGTAGTTGAAGTTCTTGGAGCCATAATGCTCTGAGACTTTCTGGTTGACTTGTGCTAGATCCATGGAAGGAAAGTGGGATATCCAAGGGGCCACGATGTGGAGAAGCATGCAAAATTCCTTGGTTTGTGTGGAATGAGAGGTTGTAGGTTGAAATTGTTGCTAGAGTTTGGTACCTTGGATAGAGAACATCTACATTGTTTGTGAGACCATAGCTAGATTTAGGTAATCCATTTCCTTGATGGAGTCATAGCCCTAGCTTGGGGTGACCTATTGGTGAGAGAGTGAGAGGAACGATAATGTTTGAGGTTTGTAGCCATTCGGTAGACTTTTAAAAAGATTAATACTCTATTCTTTGTTATCATGTTAAATGCTATGTTGTTATGTTTTAATGTTGTGAATTACATATTGGTGTTCCTATGGTTTTGTAAGCTATTCTACATGCTTGATTTAAATGTAATTTTGTGTGTGTATCGTATAGAAATAAGGATTGTTAGTATCATTTGCAAGATGTATTATTACTAGTATGAGAAATGTGGTTATTATAGTGAAATTAGAAGGAAATTGGTGGAATTTTATCTTTTAACCTAAATTTCAATCCAAGGGATTTAAGATTTTGTTTTAGAACATATATTTGTTTTGGTTTGTTTATAAGCACTAAATCTATTGATATAAACCCAAGGATCGTCCAGAATATATAAGATGGATTCAAGTGATTATTGAGTTGTAGCAATTAATGGTTACTAGTTTGTCTTACTCCGAGGACGTCGCATCTTGAAGAGAGGAAGAAAATAACTTGAATAAATGAATTTTTTTTTGAAGGAAGGAGTTCCTTGTTTCCATCTTGCTTCTTGAAATTTTTATAGAGAATTGATTTCATATGTGTCAATAGTAATTAAGAAAAACATTACCATTTTCACTTGAAATTTTGGCTTATGTACCTAATGGTAAAGGGTTGAATTTCATTTTCATGTGAATGTATGAATGGTGGAACTTTCTAGGAAAATTATTTGCATTATTGAGTGACTTTATGCCTCAACATATAAATCATGATCAAAGAAATATGAAATAGATTGAAATTTTACATAGCCAATGTTTCATATGCCTTGATTTTTGACTTTTCAATCTTTGGGAATATCCTTATTTGATAGTGTTTAATGACATTGTTGAATTGCAATCTTTAACATATTGATAAGGTGATTATACATACCCCCTAAATTGTCAACCTTCTAGTTGAAAGAAGAGGAAATGATTGTCGAAAAACAATCGGTATCTTGATGAGAACCTAGAACTCATAGTATTAATGATCCTCTCTAGGTTGATAAACTTAACCTAGTAGATCCAAGGGAGATATGGATTTTTGATGATAATTTGTTGTTTAGAGATAAAATCTAGTATTTACTATGTACTTATGTAGGCTAGTAAATTTTATTTTGTTGATGAATCACGATAAGAACGCTCTTGATATTTTATTACTCTGCATATGTGTTGAGATGATTATCATTTTCATGATGTTATGCTATGATGTTCTGACAACATGTGATTCCATCTATTTTGTTGATGCAATCTTATATCATTGATAAAAATATGTTGAGGTTAGATTTCTTATCATAATATCTCTTGATGTCATGACATGATGTAATTGCATAGAATTATGTTATGATGCCATGCAGAAGCATGTGGTGATGACATGATGATATGTGAGAGTTAACATGTGGATTTTGTCTTTAAGATGTTGATATTATGATTATAACTAATGCATTGGTTGCATGCTATAAGTTGGTGATTGTCAAGAAATCCACTAGTTCCCGAGAGAGCCAGTTTATTTAATGGTCTCATGGAAGCCCATAACCACGAAGGATAATATTACAAGTAACACATTATGGGTTAGGGACAACTCAATCAACTACTTATGGCATTAATTATTATACCTTGTATCAGAGTTGTGATGTTGAAGTCCCGAAGAAAGGCTAGAGTGTTGTCTGTCGTTGGTGTTGTGCAATTGGACTTTGATGTCCAGGGCTTGTTCCTGGTAGTTGTGGAGGGATTAGAGCTCATCCTTTCGATATTCCCAGTGTACATGAGTACTAGACCAAATGCCTTCTTAGGAAGATGAGGTCACAAGCCTTGGGGATTTAGATAAACCGAAAAGCTTTAAGCTTGGTTTTGAAATTAGGAAAGAAAAGCTAGAGAGTACTCGCGCTTCCCTGGTGTTGTGATTTGTAATTTCGATGCCTATTGCGACCACTTGGGTGGATTTATATTAGTCCAATAGAGGGTGTTCTGGAATGTGCAGAGAGCAAATAAAGGGTGTTGTGGAGGATATGGGGAGTTAATTAAAAACCTATAAGAAACATAATCAATGATAACTTCAAGACAAAGTTCCTTGAAGGGAGGGAGTATGTCATGCCCCATATTATTATTAAATAAATGAAAAATAAAGAAAAATAATAATTATCTTAAGGGATCATAATAAGTACTTTGTAATATACCAGATATAAAATGTATGCAGAACATAAATAAATGCTAGTAATGGTAGAATAACAACAATAGAACCAGAACATTCACCATAATAACACTGAAATGATATAAGAATAACAACAGAAATAGCACTTTGAATCTGAAAGCAATGTTCACGGACCTCTTTGAGGGGGAAACCTCCAGTTGAGCAGACCTCTATTACAATAATATCCAATCTAGGGTTCTCATACCCTCGACTCCTATTTATACTAAAAAGAAGCATCTAGAGGAAGATCCTTCTAGAAGCGGAAGCTTCTATTAGGTCTTCT
>JZKD02S1943903.1:123742-137131 GCA_000966675.3 Picea glauca | reverse complement strand
CGATATGTATTTGTTTAAATACTTATAAGTTGTTTAATTAGCTATTGAAGGTTAGACAATATTTAGCTATTGAAGTTGTTTAGTGACAATTGAAGTAATTTGGTCATTGTTGTATTCAGGTTTTGAAGCACTTTAAGCCTAAGAGTCCATGGATAAGACCTGTACAAGACAAGTGAATTCTGCCAAAAATCTCCTCTTCTAATTTCTCAGGCGTAAAATCAGAGTGTCCATGGCTGAGACCTATACAAGACAAGGGAATTCTCCAACCAAAACCAATTGATTTTTCGCCTGAGAAATTAGAAGAGGATCTTTCTGAAGAATGTTGCTTGGTATAATAGATTGTTCTTGGCAAAATCTGAATGGTAAGGCATTGACAAGAAGGGTAAGGCATTGACGAGAGTTTGTAGAGTTTAGAGTGATAAAATCTAGTTTTATTTTTGTTAGATTTGTAAGGCATTGACAAGAAGGGTTTTGGCTCTGAAAGCTACACTGTGAAAAAAAGAAGCAGTTCCAATAGATTTCTATGATTTGAGAGTTGAATTTTTAAAGGATTTTCATTGGAAGGTTGAGAAAATGAGACTGGTCAACAAAAGCTTCATTGATGATTACTTGTTCCTAGACATGAAGCCTATCTTGATTACATTCCATTTGAGTCTAGTGGCATTGCCATAGTTTGGAAGCCTATGTTTGAACCTATCTGTAAATATAATTTTGTGGTGTTGCATGACTTGTTGGTCTTTGGCATTACATATGGATTGAATGGGAATACCCTATACATGTTGTCTATGGAGGGGGAATATGTCTACCATGCATTTCAAGTTATGAGGAAGCATGGTTGCAATAAGGATGAACCTAGCCTATATCACAAGTATGGTACATATAGGGGAGGTTGTGGTGCCATCATCTCATTGATTATTAACCCTGAGGGCCATTTTTCTTGCTAGTTGATTGCAATCCATCTCATGTGTAAATACACCAAGGAATAATTCAACCTGGATGCCAAATTTGTCACTAAATTATGTGTGCAGGGAACTAAATTGAAATGGTTTAAGTTATTAATAGATGAAGTCTTTCAGGCATGTGCTAATCCCCACACATAATCCACCTAATTCATCTTTGGCTATCCATTGGTTTCTTTTGGGATGTGGAAATGGAATCCCTTGTAGGGAAGATAACTTCATCCCATGCCCAATCAACAAATTCTTTCATTGCAATTTGTTGCTTGGAAGAGTTGGAAGGACACTAAGAATTTTGCATTCAATGAGGCCACTTTCAACACGAAATGGTATGACTAGATGATTAGAGTTACTAAACCCATTCTGTGAATCCCATAGGTGCTACAAGTGAATAAATTTTGGTTTGGTATGAACATGGACAATACATTTATGCGGCCATGAGGGACTAATGTTGATAAATTCCATTCCATTTCTTTGCCCTATTACTTGATAGAATCATTTTTTTATAAATTCCATGCCATTTCTTTGCCCCATTTCCAATTGCAACAACCAATCCATATTTGTCTTTGCTAAAGCTTGAGCCAACCAATGATTTTCTCTAGGATATTGTAGAATTTGGAAACTAGAATGGGCTAGTCAGTGTTGAAGAAACATTCTGTGCCTTTTATGAACTTGAGAAAAATAATGCCTCGCCTCTTTTCAACAATTTTTTTTTTTTAAATATTCAGGTCCGTCGGTCTTCCAACTACTACAGGTTGAACTTCCGATGGGAAACGCTCCCAACAAAGCATTGGAACTACAACACTCTTGTCGGTCGCATCGGCAGGATAACATCGGAATATTCGTCGGTAGATCGACGGACGTCGTCGGTAGTTTTTTGGTTGTCCTTTGAAATTAAAATTTTAAAGGTCGTCGGTCATCAGACATTAGGGGAGTCGGAATACCGACGATAGTCCAACGTCGGAAAAACCACAAAATATTTTATGATGCCTGTTGAGCCCTCATAAGAGACGGTTGAGCGATGTCAAATGTCGGGGGTACGGCAATAGGGCATCGAAAATTCTGTCCATTTATAGTAGAGTTTGGTGAGACGTTATCTAGGATAGTGAGTTTAGTCCTTTCAAGGATTTTAGTTTGGGGGTCAAGGAGAGGAGAGAACAATCTGAGCATGGTGGTTAGATAGTTATGATTGGAGGGACTGCAGTGTTTGACAACTTGGCAGTTGATACATATGAGATGGCTAGTTTTCGCTTTCTAGAGTTTACTCTTGGGATTCTTAGGTTTCGTTGCTTGGAGGAATGGTCTTCTGAGGAGTGGACCGAGTTTGTGCAGCTACCGATTTCCTGACTTATCAGAGACACTAGAGTATTAGGTATTTCTACTTTGATACTTGGATATTAGGTGTCGTTGATTCCCTATCATTTTGTGACCATGTAGAATTCCCTGGAATGTCTGATTTTAGAGTTGGTTTGGTGTACTTCACTGGGATACATTGTCATGATATGATCCTCAATAGTGGGGACTATCCTTTGAGGAATTACAACTTTTGGTTGTAGGAACAAAGGTTACAGTCTAGGCAGGAGGATCATATATTTATGATCATAGTGGTGCAACATCAACATGATAGGTACTTTCTCGTGATAGCATGAGACCTTGTAATTTCATGGGTCGTTAGTTTGGCAGCTGGTTCAGATGGGAGAGCCAACCTCTACTATCTGGAGGCTCCTTGTGTTAGTACTTTATAGGGTAGTATTGTGGGTAGTAGATGCTTCGCATATTTCATATTTATTTGGGACCCAGGGATAATTATTAGTTTGAGTTTGGTTCAGTTTGTTGTTCCTATGGGTGTCATGGCATTTCTTGAGAACACATAATATTTGGGAAGGGAGGATTTTTCAAGTACCCATTCTTGGGCTCCCATGTTTTGCAGTGGAAATGACTTCTGTGGTTTGTCAATGAAGAAAAGGGGAGTCAAATGGGTTATTTAATTTCACTTAGTTAGGAGATGTTATGTTTTTAATGTGACATTAAGGAAATAAATTAATTGTAGATTAAGTATTTACTCAAACATTATTAAAAGTGAATTTTAATCTTAAAATGAAATTAAAAGGGGAACAAGGGTCATATTTGATTTAGTCAAAAAGGGAAAAGTTCTATAAGGAAGGGAAGAAGGATAAAAGGAGGGGTAGCACTTCACTTTGGCATGTATTTTGGATTAATCTCTTTGGAGTTCTCTTGGAGCCAAGGTTTTTCATTAGGGTTTTGGAAAAACCATTCCATTATAGTTTAGTTTCGGTGGTGCAATATCCACCCTAGCTAGACAAAGAGGAGGATCCATCTGAGATCTTCACTTGAGATTCATATTTTGGTTTGGCATCATCTTGGAGATGATTTGGAGGTCAAGAGTTAACCCTTTTATAGTTTGGAGGAGGAAGCTTCATCTATTGAGGATGTTGTGGCATCATTTCCATTTTTTGGTTGCTTATTGTGTGTTTTAGTGTTGTATTTCAACAGTTGTTGTAGCCAATAAAATATTGTATTGTTGTTACGATTGGGCTCCACCCATAATAAAATTCCACGGTGACTTTTCTATTTAATGTGTAATTGGAATACTTGCAATATGTTTGATGGAAGTAATCGATTAGAATTATTGAAAACTGTTTGTGTAAATTTATCAACTAAGTTTTGGGCACCAAAACATTTTCAATGCAAATTGTTTAAAAAATCACACAACCAGATATAACTTATTTGGACAACAAACTTAATATTCTATCCCAGCAAGTATTGGGGATATCACAATTTAATGACCTCTTAATTTTCTTAATAATCTATCTCTTAACTTACAAATAGTTACAATGGATCCATTGGGTGGCAAGAGACAAAAAAATAAGAAAGGGAAAAATGAAAGAACTGATGATTACTTTTTAATGGGTAAGAAACTATATGTATATTATATATGCATTTTCATTCATTTACTTTTGTAAGTGTAGTTTTCATATGTACACTTGGAAGTGAAGTTAACACCTGCACTTGGTATTTTTTTATTATGTCATGAGAACCTAGAAAGAACATGGTTTTTTTTTCAAGGAATAGAAATCATGATTTTTTCTTGGAAAATAAAATAATTAACTATGATGATTAAAAATTGAGAAGCAATAGAAACAAAAAAGAGATAAAAACAAATTCTAGAGTTGACCTTCTCCAAATGACACTATTCCCTTTGTTTGTATCTTGTTTAACTCTCACTGTGTGCACTTCTTAGACAAACCATTACCTACTAACAAAACACAACTTTCAAAAAGATCATAAACCCTTACATACAAGCTAAGCTCAGCATTCAAAAAATTCATAAGACAAGCATGAAAACACACACACATACACATATATAGAAAGATGGATTAGGTGAAAATTTTAAAGTTTTTCCACACCTACAGCCCATGCCATGGCCCACAACCTATTCTAGTGCTACACCCTTCAATCTTCCTACATGTAGCTCTTGAATTGGCAAGTGGATTTCAAACCCATGTACAACCATGGGTGATGTAAGAGAATCTCCGACACAGAGAGATATCCTACACAACTCATTCACTTTTAGTAGTTTAGATGTTGCTTTAATAATATTTTTATAGATTTCATGTTTCTACAAAAGATTCTATAATAGTCGTTATAGAAGAATAGATAGTTTTTACAAAAATTAAAGAGTTATCCTCTCACAATTTTGGCTATAGAAGTAGTTGTGGTCATTAGAGCTAGTTGTTACAAAAACCAAATGAGGTTCTATAATAGTTGATGCATAAGAGAGTTGCGGTATTAGAACCTTGGTCTACAGATTGATGGAACTTTTCTTGGTTTACGTAAGTGATGTGGAACTAGAATGGGATAAAGTAGAAAATGATTTTTATGGTAAAGTGTGTATGATGATCTAAATTCTAGTTGAAAGGTCAAAAAATGAAATGTATGGCCGCAATGTTTACCCTTGATAACACCAAGAGTAGATTTAGAAGATGAAGGGAGGAAGGGCACACAAAAGGATGATGCAGACGCAGTCTCACTCCTCTACGTCCGCTCATAGGATCGTTCATTCAACTCCCGATCTCCGATGTCCGAATCCCCGATATGGGCGATCTCACGACACGTGTCCACTCCCCAGCGAACGGCTCAGGTTCTCTCGGGGCTTCGCTACTCGCGACCCCTATGACACAATATTGTCAACTTGAACCCCCGGTAGCTGAAATACCGATGGGTCCCTTGATCCCCACCACGTGTCTCAATGAACGGACAACTTAGATCTAATCTCGCCTTTTCATGATTTCGGAGGCCGAGTGCCCAGACTCTTGCCCTCCGGACTCCCGAACTCCCGAATGCCGAAATCCCACTACCATCTTCTTCGGGACTTTTCTACTCTGCTTACGAGGGTTTAAACCCACACAACTTCTGACAGATCTAACGACTGTCGGTTGTTTCGACCAAGATCTGACAATTCAGATCCGTCTCTTATGTGCACTTCTTTGTTGCACTGCCTCCTGGACGTGAAGCCTTTCAACGATCCAGATCACTTTTCCTCAGCCTAATATGACGGCTGATATGCCTCCTTCCTGAGCATGTGCATGTTTTTTTCCCAGACTTGGAAGAATTTCAAATTCTCAAAGGCCTCGACCTTTGCCCCGTTTCTGCGAGCTCTACGACTGTGAGTTCTCGTCGGCGCACATATGAAAACAATGCTCCTCCTGAGCTTTGGGTACTTTGAACTCGTCAAAGAGTTATGTGGCTTCTACACTCCTTGTCGTTACACTCTGTGCACTGAAAGCACTAACCCTCCTGAGATTTGGCCTTCTTTGAAACCTTAAGAGGTTTCCACGACTCCTGCACTCCTTGCAGAGTATTTGCACGCATGCAAAGGTGTTGTCTCTTTTAAGCTTTCCTGATCCTCATACCTTAAGGGAATACATATTCTTTCCTTATCCTACAGATGGAGAATTACAAGGCCCTCTTGGTGCCCAATCTACTCGAGCAACCTATTGCTGAGTATTCTAGGTATTCAGTAACCCTGCGAATATGCTCAATGCCCACTTGGCAGAGCCTCTTGCAGAACTCCTCAGGGATTATGTCTTCTTCTGACCTCAACAGAGTTCCTCTTGTGCACTTAAAGTACTTACTCCATGCCCACCTAGCAGATTATTTTCTTACAGAACATCCAGCAGTTCTGCCTTCTGTGTCCTCCTTACACATGCTCAATGCCCACCTGGCAAATCTCTCAAAATCCTTAGTGATTTTGACTTCAGTCTGAACTCACAATAGAGTTCTTCCTCAACCCTCTGTGCCTGTGCTCAATGCCCACTTTGTAGAGCTTTACAAAACTCAAAGAGAGTTTCTGTCTGCAACTATGTCTCTTATACACAGCCTTGCCTCCAAGGTATTCAACAACCTTGAGGTCTTCTTCTGAGTGAATGATTCCAGTTCCTGTGCCCACCTGGCACGCCTCTGTCTGAATCCGCAGAGTTCAGAAATGCATCCTCTATGCACGACTATCAGAACCCGCAGCATTCTGTCACACCCTCCTGATGTGAAGCCTCAAAGACCTCTCAAACCTGAAATCAAACACACTCCTGCAAATGCATAAACATGACATACGTTCTCAACATAAATAGAACACACACAAACATTCATTTAACACCAGATAATATGCAGGAAAATTTTTTGTTTATATTAAAATGGAAAATGCTTGTTTGTACAAGGTTTTCCTGAGAACGGCCTGTAACAAGGTCTCGACTCCTTCTCTTCTTCTCTCTAATCTATGATCAACTATTCAATTCTTATCCACTCTTCTCTATGCTAACTACTACAAAATGAGACCCCAAAAGATCTTTTTACCTGAGGGGGCTCTTTGAGCTCTTCCCTCCAAACCTCAACTACCCTATTCAATTACATTCAATGGTTGTCTAGTCCGCATATCGGATCTAGATCTCAGCCTTACAAACATTAAAGGCCTACCTACTCTAATGCCTGCACAAAGGCACGACTCCCTGGCTCAACAACCTACAACATTAATTACATTCAAATTCAAAACTGAAGATGAGGACTACGCCTCTCTTCACCCTTGAATGCATGCGCTGGCGTGGTTGGCTAGCTGACGTGGAGAGATGCTCCTGCATCATGCTCCTCAGCTGAAAAATCCATGAGATCCTACTCATGAGCTTCCCTCTCTCAGCTATTGAAATCTTCCTGGATCCCAAATCATCCTCTGGAGCTGTTCATCTACTCCATCTCCCTGCTATTGTTGCTTCTTCTATGTTGTTGTTGTTGCTGCTGCTTCTTTTCTGTCCATATTTTCCTTGCTGCCAGTCTCTGCTGAGTCTACCATCAGCCTTCTGATGTCTTCTATCACTTCATCCAGCTACTCCAGTGGCTGGCTCTGTTTTTGCAGTCTCCCCAGCTGCAAAAATTTTCTTCTATTGGGTAGATCATCATGATCTCCCGTGCCATCCTCTTCATATTCTTTTGTGGTCTTAACTTTCTACCCTGCTGCAAATCCCATCTCTGCAGTATCTTATTGACTGACCTGTTGTTCAGTCACCTTATCTGATAGATCAACTTCTGCCAGTTCTCCTACTGGCTCTGGATTGTTCAGTGAATCCTGCAACATCTCCAACTCCATCTCCCATAAAGTGAGAACTTTATCTTCTGCTGTCAACTTCAGTGTTGCAGCTTCCTTCTTTTCAGCTCCCTGGCTGAAAGCATTGAGCCATTCCTTAGAATGCTAATTCTCTTTTTCTTCTTGGGAAGCTTCAGATATCTGCTCCAATTCTCCTTTGACAGTCTCAGCTGGCTGTCCTTCTGCTGTTGCTGCATCTGCAAAACAGATTTCTGCCTCCTCTGGGCTAAGTGGTAGGCATATTCCAATTACTCCAATCATCAGAAGATTCCTCAGATCCTCTTCTCCCGTCAGCTACACCTGCTGATCCAAATCCATCTCTGAATTTATGAGACCCTCGGATAGTCTCATCTACTCATCCTTGCCCACCTAGTAATCTGGGATGTCTTTGCTGCCCTCTTGGTAGTCTATGGAATCAACTGATCCCATCTATGTTCCCTTTCCCACCTGGAAATCTAGAAACCTTCCACTGCCCTCCTGGCAGTCTATGAGATCCCACAATGATCTCATTTCATTGCCTAGCTAGCAATGTGAAATTCCTTGGCTATCCTCCTGACAATCCATGAGATCTTCAACTGATCTCAACTCCTTGCCCACCTGGCAATTCGGAATTTACTCTCTGCCCTCCTGGCAGTTCTTGAGATCTTCAGCCGATCCCATTTCACTGAGACTTCTCCTAGTCTCTGGTTTACATATCTGAACCATTTTTTGGGTCTGTTGAGGTTTTCCGCATACCTCAGCCATCCTCTCAACAACCTACGCTGTCTTCTAGCCATCAACTCCTTGACTGGCCATTTTGATTTTGCCTTCCTCATGGGCCATTCATATACCCATCTCGACTTGGCTTTCTGTTGTATCTCCAATGCAAGTTCATCCATCCTCGTCCGTAATGCAAGCTTTTCTATCTCCGCCCTTATATTAGCGAGCTCTTCATGTATGTCTTCTTTACTCACCAGCTCCTGGTTCTTCCTTCCAGCATACCTACGGCCTTCAATGGCCATGTTGCTGTCTCTCTGCCCTCATGGAAAATCTATTGTCACTCCTGCAAATCTAAGTTCTTCGGCCTCTTCCTACAGTCCTGCTGACTGTCTTCTCGATTGCTGCCTACTCGCGAACAATCACCATAGAGTTTTAGTACTTTGTCTTCTTCTGTCTTCTACCTTCTCCCTCTACTTGAAATATGCAAATAGAGTTCTCTCTCTGATACCAAAACTGATGTAGACGCAGTCTCACTCCTCTATGTCCGCTCACAGGTTCGTTCATTCAACTCCCGACCTCCGATGTTCGAATCCCCGATATGGGTGATCTCGCGACACCTGTCCACTCCCCAGCGAACAACTCAGGTTCTCTCATGACTTCGCTACTCACGACCCCTATGACACAATCTTGTCAACCTAAACCCCCGGTAGCCAAAATACCGATGGGTCCCTTGATCCCCACCACATGTCTCAATGAACGGACGGCTTAGATCTAATCTCGCCTTTTCGCAATTTCGGAGGCCGAGTGCCCGGACTCTTGCCCTCCTGACTCCCGAACTCCCAAATGTCGAAATCCCACTACCAACTTATTCGGGACTTTTATCCTCTGTTTATGAGGGTTTAACCCCACGCAACTTCTGACAGATCTAACGGTTTTCAGTTGTTTCAACCAAGATCTGACGGTTCAGATCCATCTCTTCTGTGCACTTATTTGTTGCACTGCCTCCTGGACGTGAAGCCTTTCAACAGTCCAGATCACTTTTCCTCAGCCTAATCTGACGGTTGATGTGCCTCCTTCCTGAGCATGCACACGCTTTCTTCCCAGACTTGGAAGAATTTCAAATTTTCAAAGGCCTCGACCTTTGCCCCATTTCTGCGAGCTCTACGACCATGAGTTCTCATCGACGGGCATATGAAAACGTTGCTCCTCCTGAGCTTTGGGTACTCTGAACTCATCAAAGAGTTTTGTGGCTTCTACACTCCTTGCAGTTATGATTTGTGCACTAAAAGCATTAACCCTCCTGAGCTTTGGCCTTCTTTGAAACCTTAAGAGGTTTCCACGAATCTTGCACTCCTTGCAGAGTCTTTTCATGCACGCAAAGGTGTTGTCTCTTATGAGATTTCCTGCTCCTCAGACCTTAAGGGAACACATATTATTTCCTTCTCCTGCAGATGGAGAATTACGAGGCCCTCTTGGTGCTCAATCTACTCAAGCAACCTATTGCTGAGTATTCTGGGTATTTAGTAACCCTGTGAATATGCTCAATGCCCACTTGGCAGAGCCTCTTGCAAAACTCCTCAGGGATTCTGTCTTCTTTTGAACTCAACAGAGTTCCTCTCGTGCACTTAAAGTACTTACTCCATGCCCACATGGAAGAGTATTTTCTTACAGAACATCCATCAATTCTGCCTTCTGTGTCCTCCTTACACCTGCTCAATGCCCACCTGGTAGAGCTCTTAGAATCCTTAGTGATTTTGACTTTAGTCTGAACTCATAGCAGAGTTCTTCCTCAGTCCTCTGTGCCTGTGCTCAATGCCCACTTGGCAGAGCTTTACAAAACTCAAAGAGAGTTTCTTTCTGCAACTGTGTCTCTTATACACAGCCTTGCCTCCAAGGTATTCAACAACCTTGAGGTCTTCTTCTGAGTGAATGATTCCAGTTCCTGTTCTCACCTGGCACGCCTCTGTCTGACTCCACAGAGTTCAGAAATGCATCCTCTGTGCACGGCTATCAGAACCCGCAACGTTCTGTCACGCCCTCCTGATGTGAAGCCTCAAAGACCTCTCAAACCTGAAATCAAACACACTCCTGCAAATGCATAAACATGACATACGTTCTCAACATAAATAGAACACACACAGACATTCATTTAACACCATATAATATGCAGGAAAAATTGTTGTTTATATTAAAATGGCAAATGCCTGTTTGTACAAGGTGTTCCTGAGAACGGCCTGTAACAAGGTCTCGTCTCCTTCTCTCCTTCTCTCTACTCTCTGCTCAGCTATTCAATTCTTCTCCACTCTTCTCTATGCTAACTACTACAAAATGAGACCCCAAAAGATCTTTTTACCTGAGGGGGCTCTTCGAGTTCTTCCCTCCAAACCTCAACTACCCTATTCAATTACATTCAATGGTTGTCTAGTCCGCATATCGGATCTATATCTTAGACTTACAAACATTAAAGGCCTACCTACTCTAATGCCTGCACAAAGGCACGGCTCCCTGACTCAACAACCTACAACATTAATTACATTCAAATTCAAAACTGAAGATGAGGACTGTGCCTCTCTTCAGCCTTGAATGCATGCGCTGACGTGGTTGGCTGGCTGGCTGGCTGACATGGAGAGATTCTCCTTCATCAAAGGACGACATTGATTTGTTGGGAAACTAGATTGTTGGAAACTAAAACATTGGGTTTGTCTATCTTCTAATCCCTTTGTATAAATTTATCTACCTGCAATTGTGTGAGGAACCTTTCTCCTATGAGTACATATACATTAAACAATTATGGTTGGAGATAGAGGAACTAGTCATTAGTGTGCAAACATGCAATCCTTCAGCCTTCAAGTGGTAGTTGGTGTGAATATTTGGCTTGTGAATTATAGCTTTGTGGAGAGTGTCTACAATTGTGTTGACCGAGAAACAAATAGAGATGGTATCAGTATGTTAGATTGTTGTAATATACCTACGAACTTGGCCTTGATTTAATAAAAGAAATCAAATATTATGTATGTATCTCTTGTTTCTTCTATTTTCTTTGGAACTCTACATTTCCTTGTGTATTAAACACTCAAATATGTGTTGTGTGCAACTCATCTTATTCAATTAGATTTTAGTCTGCAGTTGCAACTCTATTAAATTATCAAGTTGTTTGTTTTTATAGAAATTGGGAAGATTTATATTGTATGTCTAATATTGTAGGGGGTCGAGAGATATCTATGTTAAGTGGATTCAAAGCTTCTATTGTGTGACTCTAATCACAACCCCATGCTACATCATATGGTATCAAAGTTGATAATACCAATGAAAGAACAAGAACATATATGCATAAACATATAAACAAAGATTTAACCTATCTAAAATCCCATTGAAACAATCAAATCAACAAAAGTAGATAAAATAAAAGAGATAAGAGACAATATATTTATGCGGTAAAAACCTAGAGTGGGGAAACATCTATGGAAGTAGGCCTTCTATTCTTCAAAAATATCACAATTATAGTGGCTAGAACATACTCAAGTATGGAGTTCATATGGAATCCATACAACTCTCAAGAATCACACAAGCACATCACAATTGTGTCTCCTTCACCTCTATTACATAGTTTATAGGGATAGGAGATCATATCCCATGATGAATGTTGGATAAAATCACTATATGAATTAATGAGTTAATGAAGATTAATATTCACAATAGCATAATAATGTCTCATTGTGTATATAAAATTCCTTATCATAATGACAGGTTGTACAATAATAAATGTGACCACTAGAAAAACATTGAACACATTCTTACATTCCTCCTTAATGTTGACTAGAGGAATGAAACACATTTGAAGGAAAATGTCAATATGATTAACACTATACCCTAATGACAACTTATTTCATCCCCAATGAGTTATGAATATGAAGAAACTTGGCCTTTGTGATGGAATCGGTGAAGATATCAACAACTTGTTGTTCAATGGGGAAATACTCCAAATTAATAACACCACTTGCAACTAGGTCCCAAATGTAGTGGGTGTCAAGATCAATGTGTTTTGTTTTAGACCGATACACTTTATTATATGAAATATGAATAACACTTTTTTTGTCACATCTCAACTCAATAGGTGCATTCAAAACTAGTCCAATATCAACAAGGACATGTCATATCCACACTACTTCTTTAGCTACTTCCTTAGTTTCCTTGTACTATGCTTCATAAGAAGAAAGATAATGTGTTCTCAAATTCTTATTGGAATCCTGGTAGCTTATTTCCTATGAATTTCATGAGGATTTTGCATGAACCTCAAAACCATGCTAACAACAAAGGATACATTAGGCTTCCTATGAATCAAATAATCAAACTACCAACAAGTTGACGATAGAGTGTGGCATCAACAAGAGGTGATTCAGAATCAACTATTACTTTGACTCCTAATTGAAATGGTGTTGGTGAAGGGTTACAATCACTTATGTGAAACCAAGTAAGAAAAACCAAATAATACTTAGGCTAATAAAGAAACATCCCTTCAACCATATGTCAAAACTGAAGACCTAGAAAGTAATGAAAAATCCCTAAATATATCATCTCAAAATTATTCTTTAGTTCATTCTTCAAGTCCTCGATTAATAAAATATTGCTACTTGTAAGAATTAGATAATTCACATAAATAAAATTATGAGGAAATTATATTTAAAGAAATTAACATACAAATTTGGATTAGAGCGACACCGCCTGAAACCACTCTTGAAAAATTGAGTATCATTTTTTTCATACCAAGCCATTGGTTCCTATTTAAGACCGTACAAGTACTTGTTCAATGTGCATACCGAAATTGAAGTTTCATAAGTGATGAAACTAGATGGTGGTTGTATATAAATTTATTCTTGAAGATTATCATTTAAGAAGGAATTCTTGACATCCATTTAATGAATTTCCCATTTAAAATATGTTAAGAACCAAATATCAATATAGCATAAAAAAACCTCAAAAAAAGTACTCAACGCCTTGAAAAAGAGATAATTTCAGATAATAAGCCTCTTCAAGGGGGAAACCTCCTTTTACCCCACTTAAATGTTCAAGTACAAGATGATT
>JZKD02S1943903.1:101248-117662 GCA_000966675.3 Picea glauca | reverse complement strand
TTTTCTAATATGGCTTTAAATTCTTGAAATACAACAAATGATTTACTTTTATGTTTCAATAAGTATACCCAAGGTTTCCTACTACAATCATCAATGAAACTAATTAAGTAGAGAGAATTGATAAAGAGGGAGAATTATGGAGTGTATTTGGAGAAAAACACTAAAGATATAGGTTGTTAGGCCTGAAGAGTAAACTCATTTGTGAGTTCCACTATAACAATAAGTGTTTTCTATTGTTTTCTAGAAGTGTTCCTAGAAGCGAGTTCCCTTGAGTTCCCAGCAGAGAGATTCTTGGTTACCTGCACCAGAGAGACGCTAATAAATGAATGGGATTCCTAATGGAATAAGAGTGGTGAAATGGTACATTGCTTGGGTTGGGCAGGTAAAGAGGAAGAGAGTCAGTGAAAAATCAAGAAAGCTATAGGAGAATACCTGTGGGTTGTGGGATTTTCTAAGCTGTGAGTGGATAGTGAGATACCACCCTATTTTGTGGATAGTTAGCCCTATATCGAGGGTGAATTGTTGTTGATATTTGGAAAAAAAATTCTATGGTTGGGTGGAATTTCCGTCCCAAGTAGCTGGTTGCACAACCATTTTAAAAGATAAGTGCTTAATCTTGTTTTGGTGTTGCATTATGATTTTTTTTTTTTTATTAACTCTGTGTTTGAGAATGATTTATATGTTGTTGTGTTGATTTATTTAAGACACATTCATGTCATTTTTAGCATGTTGTAGATGAATTCAATTAATGGTATAATACAATAGTTAAAATCTAGTTGTAATTTGTAGTTGATAAGATACAGAAAATTAGTTAGCATACTTTTTTTTTGTTTTATGTGTTTTCCACGTAGTAATTATCCTTAGTTCAATTGGGGGTTGTTACAGTTTGGTATCAAAGATTATATTTCAAACACTAGACCCGTAAGGGCGAAGAACCGATGTGATGTTGGGAAAATTCATTGCTACAGATTCCGATCTGTGATGAATTTGGGGAAAACCGGAGAAAAAATAGAGTGAAATCCTCAAATTCGTGAGAAAATTTGAGTATAAATGCCTCATAATTGTTGAAGAGATGGTACGAGACATCAATATGAAGAGTATTAGAGTTAAAATTCTAAAATATAAGGTAAAAATTCATGTTTTAATGGTCACTGTAGAATTGGGATAAATTTGGTGAATTGATGGTCGAGATTCATGTTCAGTCATTTGGATGTTGGAGAAGATCAAGCGTCAAGATAATTTTGAATGCTAGATCAACAGTCAAAATTCATCTGGGATTTGGTCGAAAATTTCTAAGTGTTGAGGTTGTAAAAATTGGCAAAGTGTTTTAATCACCAATGAAAATTGTCAATGGTCGATGGTTAGATCGACAATTTTGGTGAAGGGTTTTATTCACCAACAGAAATCATTGATGGTCAATGGTCAGGTCGACCATTTAGACAAGGTGTTGATTCATCCAAGATAAATTGTCGATCGTCGATGAAGTAAAGAGGGTGATGACATGTCATGCCACATCGGTATGCACATGTTATTCAAAATCAACTAGAGTTCCATGTTAGAGTCTATGTGTCATGCCATCACATTAGCCAAGATATGGTCGATGGATGATGGTCGAGTTGGCCGAATTGGAGAAGTGTTTTTTATGCCAATAAGAATGGGTGATGGATGGTGGTCAAATCAAACGAATTGATAAAATGTTTCATCTGCTATCAGAAATCACTGATGGTCGATTTTTGGGTTGGTTGGTTTAACAATGTATTGCAAATCGGTTTCCAAAGGAAAAAGTCGATGGCCGACAATCGGGTCAGAAGTTTTGGAAAAGTGTTGTGTGCATCCAAAGGACAAAATCGATCGTTGATCATTGATAGATTTCAAATAAAAGGATGAGATTTCATTTGATTTTGAGATCTATGATGTATATTAAAAGACTGTTATAATAGTAAAATAATCAATTTTCTATGAATTTTTCAGGATTTTGAAGGTCATGAACTTGCGAGGCAATTTTGAGGCCCTAAATAGTATTTAGGAGTTTGAATTTTCAAAATTGTATGTACCAGAGGAACTACATATATTCTCTACATACTAAATAAAATACCTCTAGGAATGCTTTCCAATGAGTCATTCCATTCGCAAAACAAAGCTCTTATGAAAAAGTTACAGTTGAAATAGTTAAGGTAAAATTTCAGCACCAATTTACTACGAGAGGGGATAACTCCTTGCTCAGAAGTTTTTTTGGGGAAAAATAGTAGTTTATGGAAACATTATGAATCATAGAATACAACCATTGAGTCATAGTTGGAATCTGGGTATGTAAAAATGCATAGGAAGAGAAAGAAGACACCTATCGCATACATGAATAAAATGGGAAAACAATACAAACTTCTCCAGACCATAACTTTCAGCTTGAAGCTAATATTTGAGCAAAACCATAATCAATGGAAAGGTATTGAGGAGGAGGTGACATCTATCCACCCAAAATTTTGAATTGGGTGCCAAATTTTTATCAGAAAGTAATAAAGTAAATTATGCAGTAGTAATTGAGTGGAAATTGCAATATGTGAATGTTGTAACTTTTTGCTCAGAAATCAGAATGAGGCATGAATGCAATTGATGGAGATCTGTTTAAGAGAGGAATTTGTTTAAGGAATCATATTTTGACTTAGTGCATTGTGTTCTTTATAAATCTAGATGAATAATAACCTGTATTCTAATTAATGAAATGTTTTATAGTATGCATGTGCTAACAATAATTATTGTATGAACATTTCTTGCAAAATTAAGGGTACACGAAAACAACTTTGGTTCTTATATGAGGATTGGAGTTATGGAAGATGCCCAGGGATATTACAGCCGTGAGGAGGAGATCTTAGGTATGCATATCATCATGGGAAATTTTGAGACAGAGTCTAATGGAACGATAGGAATATCAGTAACCACTCACACAACCAGATCAAAGATCAACACACCATTGTTTTGACGTGGTAAAACCCCTACGAGGAAATATCCACGGCCCCAACCAACGCGACCACTTGGAGCATTTTATTAATGAAAAAGAAAAATATTAAAAAGAGATTTTACAAGAGAGTTTTGTCACAATCGATCATCATAAAATGACCCTCGATCATCGACAAACGTCATTTAGGCCCTCAAAATGGCCCCGAAAGTTTAGGAACCGAACAAATGCTAAAAATAGTAAATTGCCAACGAACTGTTTTGAGCCAATTAGAATAGGTGGGTGGCCACCAATATCCACCTAGATCATCACTGCCTCTATTCTGCCTCAATTTCCTCCCCTCTCGATGTCAGGTCCTATCCCCAAAAGCATCAATTTTCGACCCTCTCTACTCAAGTTCTGATTCAGGTGGATATTGGGGGGCACCCACCTATTCCAACTGGCTCCTCTTGTTTGTTTCTGTTCAACACGTTCTTTGTACTTCTTTGTAATTGTGGGTTATACACTTATGGGGTTTTCTGAAGCCCCAAACATCCTCTAGGTGGATACTGGTGGCCTCTCACCTAATCCAACTGGCTTATTTTGTATGTTTTCATGTTAGCACATCTTGTACTTTCAGGACCGTTTTGGGGGCCCTAAACATTGTTTTTTTGGCTCACCATAGTAAAATTGTAAATATAGTAAAATGTTTCCATAGAAATGTGTAGTTCTTTGAAATACCTTTCCAACAGGCTATCACGAGCCTAAAATGAAGGTTGTATGAAAAAGTTACAACCTTGGGAAGTTGAGGTACCAACTTACACCAACTTACCCATAGGAGCCCACATGACTTTTGGTGTTTCACCTTCTAGGGTTAGGTTTTTGGATGTCTATGGTTTTGGAATTCATGAGTAATATCAAAAATTCCTATGGATCCTCATTGTAATCCATTTCTTCTCAACGAATGCATGTAGCAACCATATCTCTTCGCAGGGATAACCACCACCATTCGAGCAAGTGTTTTCAGTTCTGTAGTTTTATAGTTTCAACCTATTTCATTATTCAATAGAAGATATTGTTCCTTGGATATCTGTTTTATTCTTCATGTCTTTGTGTTTATTGTATTCAGTCTATTAATCAGTTTTTTCCACTCCTAAATCCATATCAGTGGTAACAGAGCGGTCTACTCTTCATTTATTTTTCTTCGTGCATGTCCCTAAAAATATATGAGTACAAGAAGTTGGGACTCGAACCAAACGATACATTACAAGATCGGCCATGCCAAGCCCAACAACAACCCATGGGGGATGAAAATAAAGATGATGGAGCAGGAGATCCTATTAAAATGTTGCTCGAGGAAGCCCTCGCATGACAAAGGAATGAAATGATGGACAACTTCACACAGATCCTTCGACAACTTCCCACATGAGAAGCATATTCATCAAGCGGCCATGCAACCCCATTCAAGGTACAGGTAAATTTTGATATTGCATTATTTGAAGGATTGATAGATGCAAATGTTGTAGATAAATGGTTGAATCTGCTCGAAGGGTATTTTTCGGTCCACAATTTTTCTGATAGGGAAAATATCACTTTTTCACTCCTCAAGGACGTTCCCCATGCTAAAGACTGGTGGAATATGTTGGCACAAGGGCAGACCCAGGTTTCAATGCTACAACAACGCACCAAAAAAACCCTAACTACCGGCCCTTTCGGCAACACCTGTGAAGCAGATGAAGTCTCACCTAAGGTAGAGGTAGGGGTGGTTGCAGGACTCAGGTGTATGCAACCTTAGTCGGGACATAGATCTGTGATTATAATACTTAATAGAGCACTTAGCACTGTCATTCCGTTAGCATTTAACCAATTTCTACTTCGCAGAGAAAACAGAGCATCACATCATACACCTTGATCTAATGTATATAAGCACTTAGCACCGTCAGTTTGTTAGCACTTAACCAATATCTACTCTGCAGAGAAAACATAGCATCACACCATTCACCCCAATCTAATGTATATAAGCACTTAGCAAAGGAATTAGATCAGATCTAGTAGATTCAAGCACTAAGCAGGTTCACAGATGTCAGATCTAGCATCCAGATTCATCATAAGCACAAAGTATAAACATATATAGCTATCTATATCAAAGAACTTAGCACATAACACATAAACATATCAAAACATTGCACAGAGAAGAATAACATAGTATTTACATGGTTCAACCCCACCCTGGGACTACACCCACCAACTCTTCTTCTTTATTAGCTTCTTCAATGGGTTACATGCACAGAGCCTCAAAACCCTTACTCTGCATAAGACAGCAGATCTGCACAGCTCACTAGATCCTCCTTCCTTGCGTTGCAGCACAAAGCTATCCACGGTCTCTTACAATGACTTTCACTTGGCTCTGCAAGTCTCACACAGTATGCATGAAGCCTTACACTTCTTGATCACACAGATGCTACTCTTAGCACTTATCCAACTTGCACAACACTTGTGCACTATTCAACTACTTCTTACATTACCTAGCCTTCTATTTATACATACAAAATAGGCCTAAACATGGGTAAACCCATAGTCGACATCCCATTCCCGTTACATACTCCCAAATCCCAAAAAGGACCTAAAAACAGGCCAAGATCCCACGATCTCTGCTTCGTCTTGTGCTCCATTTTTGATGGGTTGTCCAAGTCCCAAAATAGGTCAACCTAACCAAGGATCTCCCAAAACTTGGTCAAGGGCCAACAGGCCCCCAACACTCACCTGTGATTCATCCCGAATCACTCTGGTATGACTAGTTCTGTTTTGAATTCCTTGAGCTTGGATCGAGCTACTTTGACTTGTTGTTGTGTAGTGCATTGCTCTTGGGAGTGCTTAATTCTTTCCACAACTGACAGGGACTTCAACTACACCTGTATCTTTTCATCTTGATACTTCACCTCTTGGAGCTGCGACTTCAGTTCTCTTAATTCTAGGCTCTCACCAATTCATTCATATGTTAGGGCACTACGATCAGTGAGATGCTTACATTCCAGGGTAAGAGCCTTGAGCCTTTGAACTACGCTCCTAGCGGTTGCTTCCCTTCCTGGATAAAAATCCTGTGGATCAGGTCCCTGCGAACTTAACCCCGTGATCTGATTGATCAGGGTCAGATCAACTGTTATACGATGGTTTAACCATAAATAACCTCCATGGTAACAGGACAACAGTAGTTTGACACATGCATTCACCTCCTGGTGTCATCCGAAGTGAGGAATCTTCATGACATTGAGCAGGGTGGACTGCGCGAGGTTATGGGTCCACGATTGAGGGATTATATTCAAATTCCTCACCTTAGTCTGGGTCAGGTACTTATGTGGGGTGAGCATGTTGTAAAATTTGTGATCTCCAAGGTTAAAGTCATTAAAATTCAACTCCACAATCTTATCTTGGTCTGCGCAAATTGCGCATATCCCCTTCAGGAGTTACGTAGTGACCAAGGTGTACTCAAAATCTCTAGGTACATTGTCTCAATTTATTGCGCCGCTTAGAGGTGGTAGATAGGTGGGTAATATAGTCGAGATCAATTTAGCATTCTCTAGATCATCCCCGTGCTTGGTTTTCTTTTCATCAGATGGTTGGGATGGTCCGGCTCCGCGAGCAATGGACAGAGAGGATGGAAGTCCTCTTGTGGATGATGCTTGTATACCTGTGGACATTGACATGACTCTTTCAGTCATGAGGTCGATCAAAACTTCTTCAACAATTTTCTTGGCAGTGATCAACTCGTCCGACATACACACTCGGGGTTAACAATCTCGAGTTCGGGGGGTAGCTTAGACACAGTAATGAGATAGAGAGAAAGAGCACGATGATCACTGCATAAACTTGACTTAGTCTATGGGCTCAAATTCTCAATTGGCAAAACTGTTCTCGGTGCATGGCGCGATTGGTTAAATAGGTAACTCGGAAATGGGTCACTTGAAACGAGTATGAAGGCTTCATTAACTCTATTATGTCCATTATAGCATGGTCCCAATGGTCGGATGGCGAGTTATCTATCCATAAATCTCTTTCTACCCATTTGGAGTGTTGGTTTAACGGTTATAATGGCCCCAACGACTATATTGTTTCGCTATGGCGAAGTTCCATGTGTCGTTGTTCTAATATATCGATGAAGCTCCAATTCTGCAAATTTTCCTTCTACGAGGTCCCTTCTGGAATCTTCTGCAACTTTTTGATCTTAGCTCTCTTTTTACTTAGCTTTCTAGCCTTCTTCCCAGTGAGTTTCGTCTTGGTGTGCCTTTTTCCATTCTGATCCTTAGCTTCTTTTGTCATAGTTACTTCACACTGTTGAGATTCTTTCCTAAGATTCAAGGGTAACCCTTCTTCTTCGTTTGGAATAGGTACGCCAATCTTCAGTGGTTCGTCTAGTGTTCTTGCAACTTCGACATTTGATTTTCTAGTGTTAAATGGCTTTGATTTGTTCTCCTGTTCTTCAATTAAGTGTGTGATCCTTCTAGTCATGAATTCTTTTAGCTCTTGCTTCTGTTGTTCTAAAATTTCTTCTTTTTCATTCCTCCTGGCCTAGTCTCTTTCAATCCAAGGTTTTCCTAGTAGCATGGTAAATGGGGCATTGTTCTCGATAAATTTAATAATCTCAAAATCTTCCTCTGTCGAAGTTCCATTGGCATTCATAGGTATCTGGGTGAGCTTTCCACATAGGTTTATCAACTTTCCTTTGAATAGTCCTATTCCTCCTAGTGAAGGAATCATAGCAGGCTTTCCTATAGCTTCCCATGTTCTCCCTATCATGATATTCACCTGTGTTTCCTCATCCAAAACACAGTCAATGTTGAAGTCTCATATTCTTGATTCAAGGCATTCATTTTCTTTGAAGATCTCTGATAAGTTGACATGTCGGTGGTCATTTAGGGTTTCTCTTATCTGTAGCAATATAGTCTCTGATTCTTTTTGGGATTCTCTCATAATCTTAGTTTCTCGATATGCCTTAGGGTTTTCTTGTCTCATGTTCATTCCTTCAATCTTAGCAATCATTCTAGGATAATACAATACTTCATGGTCCATAGCTTTATAACAAATACAACTGGGTCTTCTCCCAGGGAATTCCTTAGCAATATGTCTTGATATTATGCAACTATAACAAAGGGTTAATCCTCTCTTTCTTTTAAATGATCCCCAACCTTTCCTGTACTGCGCCCTAGGATCATGGTAGCTAACCTGCAAAAAAATCTTTCTAGGATCCTGCATACACTTATTAGTCCAAACATTCTTTCTATGCATAGGTATAACATATTTTTCACTATTCTTATCAGATCTACTCATATCAAATCTTCTTTCATATATTAATACCCTAGTCTTCAAGCTAGGACAAAATCTATCAAACATACCTAGATTCATACTTTTGAAACAAAAATTTCCACTAATCTTACTTCTACAGAGCACAAAGCTTTCAGATCTATAACTTTTCAATATTCTTACCTTTATTAGAGCACAGAGCTTTCAGATCTTACCTCTTTTAATCAAGAATTCTCACTTTTACCTTTCTTAGGGCACAAAGCTTCCAAATCTTACCTCTTTTCTTCAGATCAAACTTCTTTTCCTTAGCACAGAGCTTGCACAATTTCATATCAGATCTTTGCACAGAGCCTCTTCTTCCTTAGTTCCCAGCAATCATAGTTCTAGGTCCCATCAATAGAACCATTTGTTAGCGCAGGGGTAGACCCAGGGTTCAACACTACAACAATGAACCAACAAAACCCTAACTACTAACCCTTTCAGAAACACCTGCGAAGAAGATGAAGTCTCACCTGAGGTAGAGGAAGGGGTGGTTGCATGACTCAAGTGTCTACAACCTTAGTTGGGACATGGATCTGTGATTATAATACTTAATAGAGAACTTAGCACCGTTAGTTCGTTAGCATTTAACCAATATCTACTCCGCAGAGAAAACAGAGCATCACAACATTCACCTTGATCTAATGTAAAGAAGCACTTAGAAAAGGAATTAGAACAGATATAGCATATTCAAGCACTAAGAAGGTTCACAGATGTCAGATCTAGCATCCATATTCATCATAGGCACAAAGCATAAATAGATATAGCTTTCTATAGAAAATCACTTAGCACATAACACATAAACATATCAGAACACCACACAAAGAAGATTAACACAGTATTTATGTGGTTCACCCCCACCCTAGGGCTACATCCACCAAATCTTCTTCTTTATTATCTTCTTCAATGGGTTACATGCACAGAGCCTCAAAACCCTTACTCCGCATAAGACAGGATATCTGCGCATCTCACTAGATCCTCCTTCCTTGCATTGCAGCACAAAACTCTACACAGTCTCTTACAATGACTTTCACTTGCCTCTGCAAGTCTCACATAGTATGCACGAAGCCTTACACTTCTTAATCACATAGATCCCACTCTTAGCACTTATCCAACTTGCACAACACTTGCGCACTATTCAACTACTTCTTACATTGCCTATCCTTCTATTTATACATACAAAATAGGCCTAAACATGGGTAAACCGATGGGTCGACATCCCATTCCCGTTACATATTCCCAAATCCCAAAAAGGACCCAAAAAGGGGTCAAGATCCCACGATCTCTGCTTCATCTTGCGCTCCATATTCGACAGGCTTTCAAAGTCCCAAAATAGGTCAACTTGACCAAGGAACTCCCAAAACTTGGTCAAGGGCCAACAAGATACTTACTCTGAGCAAAGGGAAGTAGAGGAATCTGTACTTTTTTTGGTGGTCCCTACATGGGATTCCTTCCGAGATGCCATAAAAGAACAATACTACCCTGTCGGAAGCTACGAGGAACAATACAATAGATGGACCACTCTACGTCAAGAAAGGGACCAGACAGTACCAAATTTCACCAATATTTTCCATACCCTACACACCAAATTGGGTATCAAAGACTCTGAGTGTCATCTGCTACTCAAATATTGTGGCTATTTTCATAGATACATTCAAACAGAAATGGATTTTCTATACATCGCCTCATTGGGATTGGCTTATAAATACACATTCAAGATCGAGAAGAAATTTATGTAGAAAAGGCTAGAGTTTGGATTTGCAAGCCCCTCACAGCCGAAGCATGGAAAAGGCATCCCCAACCCACACAACAAGGGACCAAGTCAATGCTACCCTCAGGACAACTAGTCCAAGCCACAATACAAGAAGGGAAATGAGAATATGAACAAGGACATGGGAAAATGGTGTGAGTACCATAAAATCCCTTGGCACAACACCGAGGAATGTCACTCCAAGAAGTCACTCATGGCCGAACTGAAGTCTTCCAATTTAGAGGTCAATTATGATTATGGATCAAATATTGAAGGAGGGAAGCGGATTATCAATGTTGAACCCAGTGCCATTATCACTATCACCAAATTCCTACCAAGTGAACTAGAAGAACCAAAGGAAGGAGAACGACTCTTTCACTCGAAGATGTGGGTAAAGGGGGCTCCACTTCATTTCATTTTTGATAGCGGGAGTTAGAAGAACCTGATTTCAACAAGGGTCGTCAAGTGGTTGGACCTTCCAATGACACCAGACCCACATCCCTACACCATCAGCTGGATTCGGCAAGGAAGATATCTTTGTGTCAACCAACAGTGTCGTCTTTCCTATGACATCAAGCCTTTCAAAGATGAGGTACTGTGTGATATTTCCCCCCTTGAAGTTTGTGATGTTCTTTTAGGACAACAATATTTGTGCAAGCGTCATGATGTGTATGAGTCTAGACCCCACAGTGTTATCATTACTTTGGGTAGACGGTTGTATAGAATACCAGAGGTAGTGCCGCCTACTGCTATTTCTTTAATCTCTGTTAAGTAATGCAGTAAGGTCATCTCACATAACGGGAAGTTCATATTCTTTGTGATTCATGCTCATAGTAAGCAGAAGGTCATTTCCACATCCGTAGCCTCTACACAAAGCTTCTCTTTGCAACAGAAGAAAGTGGACAACATCATGGAAGAATACAGAGACATCTTCTCCTCACCTACAGGGGTACCGACACACTACCAAGTTAAGCATCCAATTGATCTGAACCCCGGTGCACCTCTACCTAGTGGACCATTCTATCATCACTCGATGATGGAAAATGATGAAATCAGGTGACATATCCAAGAGCTAATTCAAAAGGGGCACATCAGACCCAACTCCTCCCCTTGTGGAAGCCCGATTGTACTAGTGCAGAAGAAGGACGGGATGTGGTGAATCTGCATTGATTACAGAGCCTTAAAAAAAATCACAATCAAGAACCAGTACCCCATTCCCATGATTGATGACCTTCTTGACCAACTGAAGGGGAAAATTTTCTTCAGTACGATTGACCTAAAGTCTAGCTACCACCAGGCTCCCATCAAACCAACTAATGTATGGAAGACAACCTTCAAATCTAAAGAAGGTCTCTTCGAATGGCTAGTCATGCCCTTTGGCTTAAAAAATGCATCAACCACTTTCATGAGGTTGATGGATGATGTATTGAGACCCTTCACCAACTCCTTTTTGGTGGTATATTTGGATGACATCCTCATCTTCAGCAGAACGTGGGAGGAGCACATGCGACATATTCAACAGGTTTTGAGCACTCTGCGAAAGAACAAGTTATATGCCAACTTGGAAAAATGATCTTTTGGCATGAACATTGTTCAATACTTGGGATACATTGTTGATGAGAATGGGGTACATGTTGATCCAGATAATATCCAAGACATTCGTGACTGGCCAGCCTCGACCAGGCTGACTGAGCTTCAAAGCTTCTTGGGACTAGACAACTTCTATCGACGATTCATGTTGGGATTCTCCCATATTTCATGGGCCCTCAACCAGGTGACCAAGGGCGGTGGTAGGGCCAAGTAAGTGTGGGGGAAGGAAAAACAATAATCATTCGATGATCTGAAGCAACTCTTGTGCTCAGCTCTAGTACTCTCCTTTATTGATCTGCGACAACCATTCGAGATTGAGACTGAAGCATATGACTATGTTGTGGGCACAGTTCTCACTTAGCATGGGCATCAGGTGGCATACCATAGTGAGATACTCTTTGATACTGTCTAGAAATACCCCATCTATGACAAGGAAATGTATTTTATTGTACAATCCTATCATCAATGGAAACATTACATTTTGGGAAAAGAGACGATCATACACATTGATCACAAGCCTCTGCAGTTCGTACAGATACAATGGAAATTACAGAACCACCGCCATCGGAAGTGGTCCACCTACCTGCAGCAGTTTCATCTCAACATCAAGTATAAGACAGGTATCTCCAATCATGTTGTTGACTACCTTAGTCGACCTCTAGTGGATGAACTCACCACTGTGCTCCATTCCTGTGGACATGAAGCATCTGAGTGGACCCAACTTTATCAGCAAGATCCAAACTTCGCCACCACCGATCATCTTTTGGGTACAAGTGAAACTATCACCAATTTTCATATTCAAGACAGACTCTTATACCACCTAGTCCATCTCTATGTTCCTACAAGTGAGCGTGCAAATCTGATTTTGGAATCCCACTACAATCGGGTGGCAGGACATTTTGGAATGGAAAAAGATGTGGCCATTTTTCATAAACATTTTTATTGGCCAAAACTTCAACAAGGCGTTAGAAATTATATCAAATCTTGCATTGCATGTGCCATTGCCAAGCCAACCATATAGAAGCAAGGCTTATACACCCCTCTTCCTATTTTTCTGAGAATCCTTGGGAATCCATCTCAATGGATTACATGTCTAGATTGTCGTCCACCAAGCAAGGAAATGACTTCGCATTTTTGGTTGTTGATCAGTTTTCGAAGATGGCCACCCTCACAGCCCGCAAGAAGAATATCATAGTGGAAAATACTACGAGGATATTCTTTGAACGAGTGTGGGTCCACTTTGGGATACCACAGACCATCATCTTCGACCGAGATAGTAGGTTCCTTAGAACATTTTGGTCGATTATCTGGTCTCTGTTGGACACCAAGCTCACAAAATCCATTTCTTTCCACCCCCAAAACGATGGCCAAACAGAGGTTCTCAATCAGATGATTGTGCACATCCCGTGCATGTACAATTCTAAGCATCCATGTACATAGGATGAGAGTCTCCCCTATGTTCAACATAGTTGAAACAAGGCTCTCCATAGCTCCACCGACCATAGCCCATTTCGGGTGGGTCTAGGATTGCAACCCTTGGGACCCATTGATGTTGCACTTCCTCTTGCCACCGCACAGACAAACTCTTCCCATGATTAGTCTATGATCAAAAAAGCCACCAGATTCATTGAGTGGATTCAACACATCCGCCACTAGGTCCATGAGATTTTGCAGAAATCCAATGCTAAGTACAAGAAACACCATGATCAACACAAGGTACCACACCATTTTCAGGTTGGTGACAAAGTTTGGTTAAATTTGCAAAAGGAGCGTCTCACGGGGCCCCATCAGAATCTTTTTCCACTTCGTTATGGACCTTACACTATCACCAAGGTTGTGGGTAGCAATTCTTTTGAGCTAAACACTCCACCCTTCCCCATCTTGCATCCAATGTTCAATGTGGACATCCTTCAGCCATATTTTCCATCATTATTGAACACCTCCAAGATAGCAGAACAACTGAAACCAGCAAAGCTCAACCCTAACTGCATTGAACAAGAATCCACTAATCAAATAGTGGACACACAGGTCAATGGCACTCACCAGTAGGGGATCCAACTTTATCAGGTTGTCAAGGTAGGGAAACTCCTACACCAAGGAAAGTGGCTCACCCAGGGACAAATCCAGTAGAAGTTTCCTCACTTGATGGGGTAACTCAATGCAATGGAGACCATTTGTTCCTAAGGGGGGAGGATTTATCCAGGTGGATATTGGTGGCCACCCACCTATTCCAACTGGCTCCCCTTGTCCGTTTTTGTTCAACACGTTCTTTTGTACTTCTTTGTAATTGCGGGTTCTACACTTATGGGGTTGTCTGAAGACCCACACATCCTCCAGGTGGATATTGGTGGCCTCTCTCCTATTCCAACTAGATTATTTTGTATCTTTTCATGTCAACACATCTTGTTGTACTTTGAGAGTCGTTTTGGGGCGCTAAACATTGTTTTTTTGGCGCACCATAGTCAAACTGTAGACATAGTCAAAGTTTGATGGTGGAATTTTTAAGTCTCTGAAATACCTTTCCAATGAGCTATCAGGTGCCTAAAATGAAGGCCTTATGAAAACATTACGAGCCTGGAAATTTGAGGTACCAACTTACACCAACTTACCCATAGGCACCCACATGAATTTTGGCGTTTCACCTTCTAGGGTTAGGTTTTTGGATGTATAGGGTTTTGTAATTCATGAGTAATATCAAAAATGCCTCTGGATCCTCATTGTAATCCCTTTCTTCTTAATGGATGCACGTAGTAGCCACATGTCTTCTCAGAGATAACTACCACCATTCGAGCAAGTGTTTTCAGTTCTACAGTTTTACAATTTCATCCTATTTCATTATTCAATATCAGATATTGTTCCCTAGATATCTGTGTTATTCTTCATGTCTCTGTGTTTATTGTATTCAGTATGTAAATCAGTTCGTTCCGCTCCTAAATCTGGATCAATTTTGGTTCTAGGTATTCTCTGTTCCAGTTCAACCACAAGATCACTGGTAATATTCCTATTGTCCTCTCAAAAAATTCTCTCTTCTCCTACACCCTCGTGTACTTCTCTTCTTTCTCTCTGTCTATAACATTATATTCCTCAATTTCCCTTCACTTTATTCCCTTGAAGCTTCTAGGATTCAATCTCCCAAATTCAATGGCTACTTGTCATGGAACTTATGGTTGATAGCTTTAGTTGATCTATCCATTTTCCTTTCACCTTATTGAAGGCAGACCTAACTACTCAACCACCAGGTCTTTTCTCACTAAATGGATTCTTTTGAACAAAGGAAAGGTAAAATACTTCAAACATATTTAGGCACTAAGGATTTCATAGGTGAAGGCTAATTCTTTGGGTAAGAAAGGTAATTTCCAATTCCCCCTCACCAATTTCCACTCATGGTATCATGGCTAGTATATGTGTTCCACACCTTGGTTAGTTTCTTGGCCTTCCTTTATTAAATAAAAACACATTTGATTTATATGTATAGTATCAAATATCTAGACCATGGCTCACAAAAATATTAAGTCATAATTCTTATTACATATCTGGGGGAAACAAGGTGTTACAATTTATGTACGGAGGGAAATCAAGAGAAAATCCTCTAATTCAAACGTCGGTCTTATTTACAACAGAGAATAATCTCTAGACATGCTACCAATAATATTAAGGTATTGCACCAAATTTAGCACAATAATTCATAGCACTGATGTCAAGTTGTGCATCCAAAGAATATTGTTTAAAACCTTAAACTTTGATATCAACAAAGATTACAAGCCTATGATCAAATCCTTTACATTTAAGGGCTATAGTCATGATAGATGGATTGTCTGGTATCATACTTTTGTCTTGTTGTTATGTCATTTGACTCTAAGGTTGTAGACCCAACAGTTCATATAATCCCTGATTTATTTATTGTTCCTACAAGTGATCAAACCATGTTTTCAATCCTTCAAGTTCTTATTTATCTATTTTAACAAAATTAAGGATTTCTTATATCAACATTTTCTTTTCTTTGATTGTATCATCCTTATCCTTAATTTGTTTTTCCAATATTTCCTTAAAGATGGATTGTGAAACATCCATATCTTCATCCATATTTGTATGATTTACATTTTAATTCCTTTACCACTTGATATTAATCTCCATTAATGAAAACCAACCACAACATCCAATCAAGAATAATGTCATGAGTGAGAAAATCATTTGTAGATTCAATATGAAATATAAGGAACTTCCATGGGTTACAAGTGGTGGCTTATTTGTCTTGCATTTATTTATTCTATTGTATTCTAAATTTTGAGTATGATGCACATATCCTCAACTTCATAATTTATTTTGTATTCATACTCATACTGTACTTTATTTCACAATGATACTCCTATCATCATCAACACAAATTCCAATGAACAATGATTTTAGAGTACGTTCATCCTGCAACATTAGGATGGAGGTGTAGGGGCTGTGGGGCCCTCAATAATTGGAATGGGCATGGGGCACTTAGGGATTGGGTGTGGAGGGGGTTAAGGGTTTGTTACATGTGGGGGCATAGGGTTAGATGGAGCTAGGGCCCAAGTGGAGGCAAATTCCTATTCATAGAGGGGGATAGATATGGGAGAGAGAGGGAGAGATTGACATAGGGGATATAGAGTGAGAGTGATAGGGAGAGATTGATAGAGTGGTAGAGAGAGTGAGAGGGAGAGGAAGAGATTGATAGAGGGGGATAGAGAGTGAGAATGAAATAGAGTGAGGTTCAAATTGAGATGGAGAGAGAGAGATGTAGAAAGAAGAGAAACGAGAAATAGTGGGGGGAGAGAGAG
>JZKD02S1943903.1:68801-100404 GCA_000966675.3 Picea glauca | reverse complement strand
GAGGGAGAGAGTGGAAGAGGGGATAGATAGATAAATAATGGGAGAAAAAGGGAGAGAGTAAACAAGAGTGAGAGATATGTATTGAGAGTGTTGGGAGAGAGGGGTATATGCGGGGAAGAGAGAGCAGAGAAAGAGAGAAGGGTAAAGAGAGAGAGAGAGGTGGGTAGAGAGAGAGATATGGGTAGAGAGAGAGAGAGAGGAATGGGGGGCAATAGGGAAGGGAGGTAGAGATAGCTAATGTGTAACATCCCCACTATAATCCCCATTTTAATTAAAGTATAATGTAGACATGAATGTGGCTATGACCAAGCTATGTAATATGTGAAATGTATTTTATGAATTCTAATCAATATAATATGATACCATCTACAAGGAATATGGACATATATGGGGGTTGATTAATCCACAAGAGAGAGGGGAATTCCTAGAAGTGTCTAAGAGGGGCCCAAGGAGGCAATGGTTTATGGGTATTAAGACAAACCCATATTCTTCAATTATATTATCTTTTGATTCAACCATATATTTTTTGGTTTGGTGTATGAGAGTCCAATCATTGAATACCTATCAAAGGGTGGGTGTAGAAATCACATCCCATAGTTTTTGGAAGCATGGGGATGAAGTAAAATCAACATTGGGAAAATTGAGTAGTTAATTATCTTGGGAAAATAGAGGAAATTCGTATGAGGAGTTTTAGCACTAGAAGTTTCCCTTATACCACTATAAGGATAAGCCCAATACCCATCAGAATCTGAATAATTAAATCTAGTTTGGTAGGTGGATCAACAAGACTCTACAATAAAGTAGAGGACAACACATTAATTGTAGATAAGTGATCTAAAACATTGGATATGGATTCATAACCCCTCTACAGATTGAAGGAAATCAAGTTGCATACCAGAATAAAGGTTTATACAATGTTGGATAAAAGAGTGAAGAAGATAACAAAAAGGATAGCATCCATCAGCACAAATCCTCTCTGCAAAACAAATGCAAGATACTTGAAATAAAACAATGATTAACAAGAAGGATGCATCAAATCCTCTAATTCTCATGGATTTATTAATCCCAGGCAGCCTTTGATATTCAAAATATGCACTATATTCAAGAAATAATATGATAGAAGAAATGGAGAACAAATAAATCACATCTGATAAAAACAACTTTCATGAATCTTCCATGGGAGAAAAATTTACATCACAAGCTGTCAGGATTACAAATACAAAGGTAAACTGCTCCTATATCTCTTTGGAGCCTCCATACCGGACCCCTCTAACCTTGAAGAAATTCCAAAATATAGCCATTTCCTTATCCCTTAATCCTAGGATTTTGATATCTTCAGTTTTTCCAATAATCGTAAAGAGTTATAACAAACTCAAAATAACTCCTAGAATTTTGGGTTCAGTTCTTTGATTAATTAATGAATAGAAATCACATCAAATCTAAATGGTTTGATGCCAAATAGATATTATTTCGAGTCCTCATGATGATTTGACATGTCCTGTCTAGCTGGTAATCTTATAGCCACTGATTTAAGTTGACTGTGCAGTTTGGTAGCGAGCTTGGTGAATATTCATTGCAAAAACTATGTTCCAACATTTTTGCTGTGAAATCGTTGTTTCCAGCACCCATTTTCAAGTCTTTTTGAATTACACCATTTGAACGAGATGGATAAATATAGCACATCCCATGTAAATCAAACTTTTAAGAAACTCCAACTTAACACATTCGATCTTTACAAAAAGTAGGGGTTTCAACTACATGTGGATATTTGATCCCAAAATGCATGTACAAAAAATAATATAACTAACATCATGCCTTTTCATTACCATCTGTGCATAGGAGGGTTTCATCTTGTGACCACTTGACATTAGATTTTGAAACACCAAACTTGTGTGGCTACAAACAAACAAACGGTTGGGAGGGGGAGGATTTGAAAACAAGATCATTTTGACAGATGGTGCTTAAACAATAGTTTTAGTCCCTTGTGGGCTCCTCCTTAGTTCTTTGTACTAACTTTGGTGCCTTAGCATATCCCATATGTACCGGAAGCAATACCTCTATTTTTAACTGTTTATTTTCTCATCTTAATTAAATAATCATAATCTGTGCTCCTTCTGTGTTAAAAAACTTTGACAACAACATAATCGATTTGATATATTGTATTTTTTATTGGTGGTTGCAGGTAAAAAGAGGGAAAAATTATGGACCAAGAGACCATTTAATATCTATTTAAAATTTGAGCAAGACACACTGAATAAGGGGGTCGATTTTCTCCTATGTGCTTAATTCTTGGCATGACAACAAACCTTGGGTAGAATGAAACTTAGGCATATTTGACACATGTTCAAGGATTTTCTACCTACACTTTGACAATTATATGATTGGATGATGCTCTGTGAATTATATCCCAATATCTGTGCACCTTTGTGTGCCTTTAAATATTTATTGACTTGGAAAGAAAAAAAGGCTCGTGAACTTTCTCTCTCAGCATCCACCCTTGAACTCTGATTGCTTTGAACCTGTAATTTATCCTCTAGGCGCACTTCATAATAAACTTGGTGATACATTTGGGACCTAACTTGCGGGATTCAATGGTTCTTTCGTAGGTGATCTTCTGTAACTTTTCACAAAATTTGAGACAACCATTCTACTGGGAAATCTTGGTATTTTTTCTTTGACTATGGAATTTTTAATATTGACATTTGGTAGCTTGTATGCAATATTTCTACCTATGTTCATTCTCTCAACCAACATTCCCTAACTGCCAATGCATGGATAGTTGTGCATCGTCTATCTCCAACACCTAGACACTTTTTTTTTTATTATGGTATGAGGGATTTATACCACATTGGTAAGATAGAGGAACTTGTTGGTGTTTATATACAAAGGTGCTCCCTTTTTCATTCGACGCATTTTTCACAAGAAACACCCCTTGTGGGTTCCTCCCTCTGGCTTAGTGCTTGGTCTTGGGTGTCAATTTGTTGTTGTGTGTTGGTTTGTTGTTCGGTGCTATGTGACCTTAGGTGATTATCTCATGAAATTTCGGTGGTACATGTGGAAATATAGAGATTGGGCCTTAGGCCCAATATTTTTTTTATTAAAAACCACTAAACCCTACAAGACACCTGAGAGAAAAATTATCCTTAAAAACTAATTTTTTATTTGCACAACCTTGTAGATTTTTGTAAATGACCAAATTTGATAATGCAAATTTTTGTGCTAACATAGGCTCCATGGGGGATGGCATGCTCCCTAGGATATTCCAAGAAATATACAGACCATATGTCTATCCATTGGGTTGTTTCCAATTCTAAGACTTCAACCTGTGACAATCCTCAACTGAATCAAATCCACTCTTCAAACTAAAACCAAAATTGTACACTGTTGGAAAAAGATGCTCAAACTGCAATCTGAAAAACACACATGATGAAAAGGAAGCTCAAAATTGTGATCTTATTCAAAACACTTATACCTACTGAACTAAACCATAAGTTGCTCGATCAAGTCAAATAAAAAATCCAGTACAACCATGCAAGAATCTTGTCCAATGGGTGAATTCCTTGCATGTATTTCAGGGGTTAAAAAAAACCTTTCTTAATGACAACTCATCTAAAAATTTGAAAACAAATTCAATATGGACCAAATCTAAAAACTTAGGCCCACTTACTAACTCCATACATGTTGCAAAAGGATCTTTGAAAGCATGCAAACTAATATGATTTTGTAACAACCCTACAACCACATCCCTTCTTTTATGTACTTCAATCTGATGACTATTAGAAAGAGGCTGAAAATTTTCATGAGAGTGTTGCAATGAAACACTTGTTTGGAACAAAGACATAGGTAGTTTTGACACTAGCTCATGGTCACCTTCATTTTGATACCTAAATACTATCAAAGGATGGAAATTTTGACTGCAGGGATCCTCCAAATAACAAGCTACAAGATCATTGAAAACCTAAAAAGGATGTTGTTGAATTATAGAGTTGTCAATTTTTTTCGGTGAGTCTATATGACTTTGCATCAGATCACACTCCTTGGCTTCATTGATGATTTTAAAATTTTCTTTCAAAAACTTAAATGAATAAAAGCATAATGACAAAGAATTACTTTTAGCTGACTCGCACCTTTCCTCGTGCTCAATGGTATAATTTTCATATATGGGTTGAGTTCTTTCATTAGACTGATGAAATAGAACACATTCTGATGAAAAACATATAGTTGGTTGCTCTAAATAATCAACATCATATTCATCATCATATCTAGGAAAATCATAAACCCCTGCAATGTCATCAACTAGGAAAATTGGGATAGTAGCTTTCTCTTCAAGAAGTGGATTATGTTCATCTACAAAAATATCACCATTAAAAACTTTAGGAAAATTCATAAAAGAATCATCCTTCTTCTCATAACAACATGGATCCAAATGACCAGTTTGTTGATTATGCTCATTCTCGTGTTCCTCAACATTCAACTCTTCATCCTCACTCTGCTTTGAAAAATTCCCACGGGCTCGAAGATTGTCTTCTATTTCCTTGACATCATTGAACATATATTGCAAGGTCATAGACTTTCTATCCATGAGATAAAGAACTAGATCAAGGTGTTGTGCTATTTTATACTACACCATGGCAACAAATTCAGAAGGTCGAATCTCCAAAGGCATACTACAATAAAAACTGTGAAACCTTCTATTGAATGTAGCAAGAGCTTCATCCTCCTCTCTTCTCAAGCCATTCAACTCAGTTAAGTACTAATCAAAGGATTTTTTTTCACCCTAGTATCTCAAAAATGTGCCATGAAAATCAGTCCACGAACAAATGGAACAAGCTTCCATATTTCTAAACCATAAAGCAACATTTCCAACTAAAGATTTGGCAAATGTCCTCATAACAACATCCTCATGTACAATTTCAAAATTATCAATGACATTATAAAAAGATCCCAAGTGCTTCTAAGTTGTGATATGGTCTTCTCTAGTAAATCGAGGAAGATACTCAAAACATTTGGGAGGGTAAGGATGGAAGCAAGATGACATCCTTAAAGGTTTAAAACTTTTCTCTCTAATTCTAGACTGAACTTCAGTGGGTTGAAAGTAAGGTTCAATAGGATGATTGGAATTTTCAGCCTAAATGGTAGAAGGTAAGGGATCATCTTTACTATCTACATGATGACAAGAATGATCAGGTTTAGGATATATGATTATATGTACATCATATTTCTCATTTGTTTCATATGAAAGAATAGGGTCAACATCAATAATGAAAGAAGAATGCAGACCTTCTTCTTCCAAAGAGGGATATATAAATTAAGGTTTATGATTATCAGAGTAAACAAAGAAAAGGATGATTCTCCTTATATGTGAAGGAAAATACAAGAAAGAGCTAACATAAAATAATATAAGTTCCTGAAAGAAACTTATAACTTGATACCTGGACTTCCTATGTCTTCCTTTCATTTTTATATCTGAGCTCATTCTTCAATGGAGTCTTGTAACTCGATTTGAATCACCAACAATTTATTCAAATGTGTGGATTCGCTAGGTGAAATATTGCAGTCTGTTCTGTCACCAATCCTTGTCCGCCATCAAGAACTGGTCTTAGTATTTTTCATATAGCCCAGGGAATATATCTTCGTGTCTTCGTTCCCCAACAACGGTGCCAAAAATGTTAGCACTAGAATTTATCCTTAGACTGTTATAAGGATAATCCCAGTACCCATCAGAATCTAAATAATTAAATTGAGTTTGGTAGGTGGATCAGCAAGACTCAACGAGAAAGGAGAGGACAACAAATTAATTGTAGATTAGTGATCTACAACATTGGGCATGGATTCATAACCTCTCTAACAGATTGATGGAAATCAAGCTGCATACTAGAAGAATGTTTTATATAATGATGGATAGAAGAGTGAAGAAGGTAACAAAAAGGATAGCATGCATCACACAAGAATCCTCTCTACAAAATGAATGCAATATACTTGAAATAAAACAATGATTCACAAGCAGGATGCAACAAATCCTCTACTTCTCATGGATTTATTAATCACATAAATCCTTTGATCTTCAAAATATGCACTATATTCAAGCAAGAATATGACAAAAGAAATGGAGAACAAATAAATCACATAATGATAAAAACAACTTTCATGAATCTTCCATGGAAAAAACATTTACATCACAAGCTCTTAGGCTTACAAATAAGCAGGTAATTTTATCCTCCAAATCTCTCAAGCCTCTAGACCGAACCCCTCTAACCTTGAATAAATTCCAAAATATATCCATTTCCTTATCCCCTAATCCTAGGAGTTCGGTATCTTCAATTTTTCTAATAATAGTAAAGAGTTACAACAAACTCAAAACAACTCCTAGAATTTTGGGTTTAGTTCTTTGATTAATTAATGCATACAAATCACATCAAAGCTAAATGGTTCGATGCCAAATATATAATATTTCGAGTCCTCATGATGATTTGACACATCCTATCCAGCTGGTAATCGTATATCCACTTATTTAAGTCGACTGTGCATTTTTGTAGCACGCCTGGTGGATATTCGTTGCAAAAACTATGTTTTAGCATTTTTGTAGTGTGTAGATTCGCTACGAAATATTTGTTTCCAACACCCATTTTCAAGTCTTGTTGAACTACACCATTTGACCGAGTGGATCATTATAGAACATCTCTTGTCGATAAAACTTTTAAGAAACTCCAACTTAACACATTCGAGCTTTACAAAAAGAAGGGGTTTCAACTACATGTGGAGATTTGATCCCAAAATGCATGTACAACAAATAATATAATTAACATCGTGCCTTTTCATTTCCATATGTTCACAGGAGGGTTTCATCTTGTGACCACTTGACATTAGAACTTGAAACCTAGCACTTGCATGGCTACAAACAAACAAATGGTTGGGAAGGCGAGGATTTGAAAACAATATCCTTTTGATAGATGGGGACTAAACAATAGTTTTGGTGCCTCGTGGGCTCCTCCTTAGCGCTTTGTGCTAACTGTGGTGTCTTATCATATCCCATATGTACCGGAAGCAATGCCTCTATTTTTAATTGTTTATTTTCTTCTCTTAATTAAACAATCAGAATTTGTACTCCTTCTGTGTTAAAAAAATTTGACGACAACATAATCTATTTGATGTATTGTCTTTTTGATTGGTTTTTGTAGGAAAAAAAATGTTGAAACTATGGACCAAGAGAGAATTTAATATCTACTTAAAATATGAGAAAGACACAGTGAATAAGGGAGTCGATTTCCTCCTCTGCACTTAATTCTTGTCATGCCAACAAACCATGGGTAGAATGAAACTTAGGCATATTTGACACTTGTTCGTGGATTTTCTACCTGCACTTTGACAATTATATGATTGGATGATGCTTTATGCATTATCTCCCAATACTTGTGCCCCTTTTTGTGCCTTTAAATATTTATTGACATGGAAAGAAAAAGGCTCTTGCATTTTCTCTCTCAATATCCACCCTCAAAATTTGATTTCTTTGAACCTATAAGTTATCCTCTAGGTGCACTTCGATATACACTTGGTGATACATCTGGGGCCTAACTTGTGGGCTTCAATGGTGCTTTCATAGGCGATCTCCTGTAACTTTTCACAAAATTTGAGACAACCATTCTGCTGGAAAATCTTAGGAAATCTTGGAATTTTCGCTTTGACTATGGCGTTTGTAATAGTTGCATTTGGTAGTTTGGCTGCAACATTTCTACCTATGTGTGTGCTCTCCACCAACGTTCCCTAATTGCCAATGAATGGACAGTTGTGCATCACCTATCTCCAACACATGGGTGATTTTTTTTAATTATGGTATATGGGATTTATCCCACATTGGTAGGATAGAGGCACCTGTTGGTGTTTATATACAAAGTCACTCCCTTTTTCATTCGATGCTTTGTCCACAAGAAATTCCCCTTGTGGGATCCTCCCTTTGGCTTGACACTTGGTCTTGGGCATTGATTTGGTGTTGTGTGTTGGCTTGTTGTTCGGTGCTATGTGATCTTAGGTGCTTATCTCGTGGACTTTCATGTGGAAATATAGAGATTGGGCCTTAGGACCAATATTTTTTTAGTAAAAACCACTAAACCCTGCAAGACACTTGAGAGAAAAATTATCCTTAAAAACTAATTTTTTGTTTGCACAACCTTGTAGATTTTTGTATAAGAATTTTTACACATTCAGTCTAGGCATGAACAATAAGAAGTGAGCATGGAAAAATGAGAAATAGAGCTAGACCAAGAAGGATGGGAGAATTATAGATCATCCTAGAGAATTTTTGGAGCGTTTTGGAGTTGGAAATTGAAGAGCCAAGTTGTCAGGCCTGAAGAGTGAGATATTGTGTGAGTTGCATTGTAAAAAAAGTATTAGTTGTTGTTTTCGTGGTAGTTTTCCTAGCAGTGAGTTTCCCTTGAGTTCCCAAAAAATATATTCTTGGTTACCTATGCTAGAGAGACCATGATAAATGAATGGGATGTTGGATGGACTAAGAGTAGTAAAGGGGTACATTCCTTGGGTTGGGCAAGTCGAGAGGAAGAGAGATGGAGGATAATACCAGTGGGTTGTTAATCTGTAAGTGGAATGTGAGAGGCACCCTTATTTTGTGTATTATTATCCCCATATCATGGATGAATTACTATTGATATATGGAAAAACAAGTCTATGGTTGGGTGGAACGTCCTTCCCAAGCAATTGGTTGCAGGAAATTTCTTTTAAAAAGAAAATTGTTTATATATTTTTCTGAGTTATATTATGAGTTCATCATTGTGCATTTTAATCTGTGAATGACAATGGTTTTATGTGATTTTATATATGATTTCTTACCTACATCCATGTTCATTTAGAATGATGTAGATGCATTTAATTATGGGCACTAGAATCTAGTTAATTTGTGCATAATTTGTAGATGGTAAGCTACAAGAAATGAAATAGCAAGATAATTTTTCATTTGATGTGTATTATGCAATATAATGTTCCTCAGTTAATATAGGGAATGTTATATAATGGTATTAAATAATTGGGATCAAACATTGATCCCGCATGGGCCAGACACAACACACAAAAGATGAATTGTAGAATTAAGTTCAAAGGATGTTTGCAAATTAATTGTTGAAATTGTTTAGATGAAATTGGAGGAAATTCACGGGAAATTAAGGAATGGAGCCCAGGCTTAAAATCCCCTATTCTAACATCAGTTTGAGAATTTTTGGGCCTTTAATGGGACAAATTTTGGACATTATAGAGAAGTTGGACTGAAATGGGGTGAAATTGGGCAAAATCCCCAATTTCTGAAGTGGAATTTGTTGAGGAATTGACACAGAAGTGTCAAATTTTCGGTGCAATAGTCGAATTGACATTGACAAGACCAAAATTGGTCGTAGAAATATTAATTTCAAATATTCCATGGTGGATTATGAAAAAATTGAAAATTATGCAATTCTGGAAAATTTTGAAATTTAGGTATTTTTTCATACATGAAATCAATAGTGACATGGAGACCATGCGGCGCTGATGTGGAAATGACATGGAAGTGGTGATGTGGAATACCATGGTGGAAGTTCCACGATGGTGGTCTGTGGCATGGTGGAAGGTTGGATGGTGAAGTGGTAAGCCATGGTGGTGGGGCGACCAGTGGGATGACCGAAACCATAAGTGGTTTTGCATTGCAACCAAGTGATTTTTGAGGAAGATTTGGCAATGCGAAATGAATAGGAGAATGCCATGTGTCATTGGGTGGTAAGTGGTATCACATTGTGAGATGTTGTTAACCTCCAAGAAACTTCACCATGAGAAATGAGCCAGATCCATTGATCTTTCGATCGTCTCCATCATTAGATCTGGGAGTTGGTAGGTCCACGATGGCGGGGTGGTAGGGTTGGTAGTGCATGATGGTGGGACCGAGGCTAACATGGGTGTCGCATATGAAAGGTAGTATTGGAAAATACCATAAGCGATATCGCATGAAATCCATCTAGTTTCATAGAAATCATTTTTTTATGCGAAGCCAACAGAAGGAGGCCACACAACATGGGAGAAAACCTCTCTCACATCATTGAGGATTGTTAACGCTTGTGCAAGTTGATGGTGTGAAATAAATGAGGTCCATTGATCATCCCTATATATCCACATTTGGATCCAGGGGTATGCACGTTGTGTGTGCCCAAGGAAAAGGGTGTTGGATGGGACCCGCCCATCCCTGCGGCTAATGAACGAGTGCCATGTGGAATTATGACAGGAGAGCTGGGACCCCTATCCTATCCATGGTCAAAGAAGGTGATAGGTGGGAATCCAGGTACAGTGGGGCCCAAAATATAGTTTAATTTATGAAATAAAGGTAAATAAGGTGATGAATGATGATGAGGTGGGGCGAGGGTGGCTAAGAGGGTGACATGGCATCACCTTAGGGTGCCACATCAACCTAGAATACTACATTAACAAGGATTCCATGTCATATTTTAGACACAAATAGAGCATATTAAGTCATATTGAGGTGAAAATTTTGATTTTTGTTCACAATGAGGAGATCTACAAAAGTGTCAGAGAGGGCCATTGTCCATTTCTGCTTGGATTTGTTAGAAAATGTAAAATAGTGGTTTTTAAATATCTAGGTCCAGATCATTGGCATAGATGCATATTAAGATGAATTTCTTGGAGAGTGTCCAAAAATTAGGCATGGAAATAATCGAGGAATGAATTGAATAAATCCTAATGGGTTTGGAATGGGGATGTTGAAATAGGCCAAAATTTACTATTTCAAGCCACTTTTGGGGGATTTTGGGATTTTCAGAGGGGAAAAAGGGTCCCAAGATGGAAAAATTATTTACTCGAAATTTCGTATAATCATCAATACAAAAAACTTTGGTTCAATGAAGTTTTTCTAGAAGTGCAGAGTTTGGGAAATTGCTAGTTTGGCTAAAAATTCTAAGTCTAGAAAAAGGGGTGAAAAGGGACAAAGTTGTCATTTTCAGATTGCTGCAGTTTTTACTAGAGTATCAAATTAATAATATAATAATTGTTATGAATTATTTGTCATCAATAATATCTATGTCTCATACAAATGTTTCTATAGTTCTTGGCAAGTTTACTTCTATAAGTGACAAAAGTTGGTGTTTGGGATTATTTGCACTAAAGTGAAAGTGGTGCAAAAGGGGTAAATCAACCATATTCAGATGACTATAAATTTCTTCTCAGAGTTTAGAATTGAGAAAGAAAGAAGTGATTGGAAATATCTTGGATGGAATAATCCATTTATCAATCTAGAAAATTGATTTGGGTAATAAGGTTTATAGTCAACTTAGAATAAGATAATTGGTGGCATTAAAGGGAAAAATGTTTATGCATTCTTTTCCAAAACTATGTATATATTTTGTCTAAAAATATTTGTTTGCATGCACATTTCTCGCTGAATTTAGAGGTACAAGAAGGAATTTTGGTTCTTATATAAGACCCATAGCCATGGAATATGCCAAAGGGTCCTACAGTCATGAACATAAATTCATAGGGCTACATGTTAGCATGGGAAATGTTGAGACAAAGTCTAATGGAAGAAGACATAGGAAGGATCCTATGACTATGAGGAGACTACAAATAGAAGTGTAGAGTTAAAGAGAAGATAACGAAAAATATTATGAATGGTCGGGAAGAGATAATTCGTAGCTTTAATATGTCACAGAAGCAGGCCAATAAATACTCTATCATAAAGTAAGAAGTTAGTGATAGACATGTGACATCATCTAGATCCCATGGCAGAAGGGATGACTATGGAAATGATAGGTAGTAAAGGAGCATGAGAAGGCGCCATCATTCCCCAGATAAATCCACTAGGATATCTCATGCAAGTTTAGGTCCAGGAAACAACCCAAGTGTGTCTTCTATCAAGAGACAAAGGAGAAGGCCTGAGGGAGACATCTTGCAAGGTGAAATCAAGGAAATAAATCCACCTAATTTCAATGGTGAGCATAGGAAGGGAGAATAGGTTGAGGCTTCGATGTTGGGAATGAAGAAATATTTCTAGCTACATGATTACCCCTCCAGGGTATGAACAAGAATTGCAACCTACCACTTGCAAGGAAAGACATCCATGTGGTGGGATAAAATTAAGAAAGCAAAACACCTTGATGAGAAGAAGGCCTCATGGAGGTAGTTCAAAGAATATTTCCAAGAGAAATATTTTTCATAGAATTACTATGAAATAAATATGAAATATTTCTTTGAACTCAAGTTGGGAAGCATGAAAATGGATGAGTATGATAAGAGGTTCTTTGATTTGTTGAAGTATGCGGACTTCATAAATTATGAGAAGGCCAAAATCCAAAGGTTTCTAAGTGGTTTAACCTCTTTCTACAGTGACAATATACAATACGATAACCCCATAACTTTGGAGAAGACCATAAGGAGAGTAAAGCATCTTTATTAGCATAATAGTGTGATGCTAGTCTTTCAAAAAAATTGGAATAAAATATGAATGGTAAGAAAGAGAAATGACAGAAAGGTCTTAAGACATCATTTTTCTAGAAACAATCCCAAGAAAATCAATAAGGATAGTCAACCCGAAATGAGCAGAAGACAATAGATTCTTTTGAGAAAAGGCCAAGGCAACAACCCATACAATGTTGGGGATGAGGGGGAAATCACTTATATATGGACTTCCCTCACAAATGAGAAAGAATGAGGATTGTTCACAACATTCATGAGGCTGAAACAATTGAATACATGGGAGGAATCATGCCAACAACTTAAGCATCCTTGGATAAAAAGTAGGGTATCATTCCCCATGATTGAAATGGAAGGTAAGATTGATAACCATCCCATAGCCATTTTAATTGATTATGGAGCTAGCCATAGTTACATAAAATCGAACATTATTGAAAGATTTCACTTGCAAAGGAGTAAGGATAAGAAATATTGGTCAGTTTAGTTAGCCACAGGGGCTAAGAGAAATATCAATGAGTTCGTTATATATTTTCCAATAGACATGAATGGAATCAACACAAAAGAGGATGTGAACATCATACCATTGGGTTCATATGATTTTATAATTGGAATGGATTGGTTGGAAAAACACCATGTTGTCTTAGACTGTTACAACAAGACAATAAATTGTCTTGATGAGGGATGGTTGCAAGGAAAGATTCAAGGAATTCTAAGAGTTGTAGCTATTAGAGAAATTACATCTATGTTGCTGAAAAAAAGTTTTAGAAAAGGATGCCAATTTTTTGCACCCAATATGGAAGCAATCCAATGATAAAATGGAAAGTATTGAAGACCATATAGTCTTGAGGGATTTTGAAGATGTTTTGGGGGAAATCTCAAGATCTCCAACAGAGAGAGACATTGATTTCTCTATTGATGGTGCTAGGAGATGCCCCATTTTTCAAGACATCTTATAGAATGGGCACACCAGAATTGAAAGAGTTACAGATAAAACTTAAATAACTTTTGAACAAGATGTATATACAACCAAATGTGTCACCTTGGGGAGCCCAAACTATTTTTATAAAGAACCTTAAGGCTATGTATCAATTTTAGACAACTAAATAAGGTCATCATAAAGAACAAATATCATTTTCCAAGGATTGATTATTTATTTGATAAGCTAAAAGGTGCAAGGATATTTTTCAAGATTGACTTGAGATTAGGTTGTCATCAAGTGAGGATAAAAGAACATGATATCAACAAGACAACATTCAAGAAAATATATGGGCACTATTAATTTAGAGTAATTCCATTTGGGCTATCAAATGCACCAATAGTTTTTATGTGCTTTATGAATGGAGTGTTCAGGGAGTACCTGGACAAGATTGTGATTGTTTTCTTAGATGATACTCTCATCTACTCAAAGATAGAAGAGGAGCATGAGAAGAATTTGAGAATGGTGCTGCAAGTTTTGAGAGATCATAAATTATATGCCAAACTAAGTAGGTGCATATTTTATCAAAAGAAGATTCACTACTTGGGGAATATTATATCAGCAGATGGGATCGAAGTTGATCCCTAGAAAATAGAGGCCATTAGAGGATGGATAACACCAATAAATGTGACATGGGTCAGATAATTTATGGGTCTTGTTGGTTATTATCGAAGATTCATAAAAGGGTTTTCAAATATTGCAATCTGAATGACTTCTTTGAAAAAGAAGGGAGTTAAATTTGAATGGACTTCCAAGTGTGCAGAGAGTTTTCAGCAGTTGAAATTGAATTTAACAAGTGCACCAATATTAAATATTTCAGATCCGGATGAATATTTTGTAGTGTGAACTAGTGCATGCAAGGAAGGACTTGGTAGAGTCCTCAGTCAAAAGGATCATGTGGTGTTCTATGAGTCTAGAAAACTAAAAGAGCATGAAATGAATTATGCTACACATGACTTGGAATTGGAAACCATTGTTTATGCATTAAAAATGTGAATACATTACCTCATGGGTTGACGATTTGAGATAAGGACAAAATGTTGTGGTCTGAAGCATTTGTTTGGACAACCAACATTAAATGTCAGACAAACTAGATGTTGGAATTTCTGAGTGAATATGACTTCAAAATTAAGCATATAAAAGGTAAGGAAAATCACGTGATGGATGCACTCAATATAAGAGCTCATGAAATGCATATTTCATCCATTAGCATGTTCAAAACATATTTAAAAGACAAAATTTTAAAGGTTGGAAATTCAGACTAGCAATATATATAAAAAAAAAAACAGACATTACAACAAGACAATTTACAACAAAAAATTAATTATTGTGAGCTAAAAGAGGATGTAATCCTCATGTACAAAGGAAAAATATACGTGCCAAATTTAGGAGAGATGAAAAATATAGTGTTGAGGAAAATGCACAATATGCCATATGTTGAACACGAAGTATATCATAAGACAATTGCAGCTATAAGAAGCCAATACTATTAGCGAGGGATGAAGAAATAAGTGGCCAATTACTTAACTAGGTGTCTAGAGTTGGTGGATAAATTAACAAAAGTTACACATTTTATTCCTGTGAATACCACACACAAGGAAACAAATATTGCATATATTTACATGAAGGAAGTTTCCAGATTTCATGGAGTTCCTAAGGTGATTGTTTTAGACAGAGATCCAAAATTTACCTCTAATTTTTGGAAATATTTGTTTAAAGACTTTGGAAAAAATTTAAATATTAGTTCAGCGTATCACCCAGAGTCAAATAGATAGATATAAATAACATAATAATTGAATACATGCTTAGAATGTGTGTGATGGACCATCCATCAAATTGGCAAGACTACATCCACTTAATATATTTTTCTTACAATAATGAGTATCAAGTCTCATTAAAAATGACCCCATTTGAAGCATTGTATGAGAAGAAGTGCAACACACCAGTGAGTTGGGATAACCCAATAGACAAAGTTATTATTGGGCCAAATTTGTTGTGAAAAATGGAAGAGATGATGTCAAAGATTAGGCAAAATTTAAAGGATTCCTAGGATAGCAGAAAAGTATGCATAGAAGAAAAAAGTTTTTAGATATTTTAAAGTGGGAAAACATGTTTTCCTAAAAGTGAAAGTGAAAATAAGTTTGATAAGATTAGGTTTCTACCCAAACTTGGTAGCAAAATATTATGGTCTTTTTGAAATATTAGAAAAGATATATCTAATTGCATACATGCTAGCATTTCCTGCATCCATGAGAGTGCATAATCATAATGTTTTTCATGTGTCATTATTAAATAAATATGTTCCCGACCCTAACCACATAATTGATTGGACTGTGATATAGGTGGAAAATGAGGGGATTTCTAAGTGGGACTAGTATGCATCATGGACTGGAAATTCAAAGTGCCAAGAAACAAAACCAAAGAGATAATAAAGGTGTAATGGACCTGATACGGTCCTAAAGATGCAACATGGGAGCATGAAGAAACTATGTGGGAGGAATACCTGTAAATTTTTTCCAATTTTGAAGAAAATAGTAGCTAAAAATGCAAGACTCCATTTTTGGGAAAGTAGATTTTGGAACCACATCTTAGGATTCTTGGTCACCTACACTAATATCCCTCATAAAATAATGGTGCAACCCGATGTTGTAAATTTGTATATGTATTTTGGCATGATGTTGTGCATAAAAGATGATGCACAATTGTAGGGGATGTGGAATGTACATCCCCACTATAAACCCCAGTTTAATTAATGGATAATGTAGATATGAATGTTTCTATGACCAAGCAATGTAATATGTGAAATGTATTTTTTGAATTTTAATAAATATAATGTGATTCTAATTGTTGGGAATATGGATAGAGATCGGGGATGATTAATCCACAAGAGAGAGGGGAATTCCTAGAAGTGTCTAAGAGGGGCCCAAGGGGGAAATGTCTTATTGGTATTAAGCCAAACCCATATTTTTGAATTTTATTATCCTTTTAGTCAAAACATATATTTTTTGTTTGAGTGTAAGAGAGTCTAATCATTGAATACCTATCATAGGTTGGGTGTAGAAGTCACATCCCATAGTTATTGTAATAATTGGGATGAATTACATTCAACATTAGGCAGAGTGAGTAGTTAATTTTCTTTGGAAAATAGAGGAAATTCATATGGGGAGTATAGGAAGTTTTACACATTAAGTTTGGGCATGAAAAAAAAGTAGAGAGTAGAAAAAAGGAGTAATGGGGCTAGACCAAAAATACTGGGAGAATTATGGAGCATGCTAGAGCGGTTTTGGAGCGTTTTGGAGCTGGAAATTGAAGAGATAGGTTTTCATGACTGAAGAGTGAGCTCCTGTGTGAGTTGCAATGTAAAAATTAGTGTTTGTTGTTTTTTTCCTAGTTTTCCTGGCAGTGAGTTTCCCTTGAGTTCCCAGAGGAGATATTCCTGGTTACATGTGCCAAAGAAAACCATATAAATGAATGGAATGCCTAATGGATTGAGAAAATGAAGGGTTACATTCCTTGCATTGGGAAATATGAATAGAACTGGAGGAAATTCAAGGTAATTTTAGGAGAATACCAGTGGGTTGTTAAATTGTGAGTGGAATGTGAGAGTTGTGAGTGGACTGTGAGAGGAGAAAAGGTGAAGGGTACATGGGTAGGGGGGAGAGAAAGAGAGACAAAGAAAAATAAGACATAAGATCTTGTGCATGTTCCAAGAACACATACATGTTCTTTGGAGCATGTGCGTTTTAGTTCTAATTTTTTTTTTTGGGGGGGGGGGGATGATAAATATAGTGTACGTGTATGCTGAGTTGGTTTTCCTAAAATGCATACCTATTTTATTTCTTCTATAACTTTTTAACATCTTAACCATTTTTAAAATAAGTCATACATTGCACGAGAAGAGATTGATATCTACAATCTAAAAAAAGAAAAATTCCTTGATAATCTTTAGACCCTTGTAGACTACACTAATAGAAGGAATTATAGTTTCAAGGATGTATTGTGTAACAACCTCATTTTTAAAACCCAAACTAGTGATGTATATTTTAAATGTAATATATGGATCAGGGCCAAGCAGTGTAATATGTAAATTATTTAAATTGAATATATTGAATAAATTAGATATCATTTTCGGGATTAACTGCGTAGAGTAAGTCATTAATATATGACCCATATCCATGAGTATTAGTCGCAACTGACCAATAATTCTCATGATTTGAATAGTCCAATTAGCACTCATTGCATCAGGTGATGCTCATAGGGGTGAAGAAGTGGGATTGAAACCAACGAAATGAATCGCATAGCATCAATCATCACTTCCGAGGCTTGCACCTGGTAATGAGGACTTCCCAGGTGACCACCCATCCCAAGACGCCTCTGGCTCAAGCGCGATTAATTGTGGAGTTTTCACTTAGCTTGCTACCCCATTTCCAAAACCTTAGAAAGTATCGTGCATTATGAACTATCCATTTAGAGCTCCCTTCACTCTTATTATTTAAGCATAGAGGAGCTTTCGCAGTGCAACATATTAGATATAATTTTCAGGATTAACTGCGTAGAGTAAGTCATTAATATATGAACCATATCCATGAGTATTAGTCGCAAATGACCAATAATTCTCATGATTTGAATAGTCCACTTAGCACTCATTGCATCGGGTGATGCTCACAGGGGTGAAGAAGTGGGATTGAAACCAACGAAATGAATTGCATAGCATCAATCATCACTTCCGGGGCTTGCACCCGGTAACCAGGACTTCCTAGGTGGTCACCCATCCCAATACGCCTCTAGCTCAAGCGTGCTTAACTGTGGAGTTTTCCCACAATCAAGCCCACTTAGCTTGCTACCCCATTTGCAAAACCTTAGCAAGTATTGTGCCTTATGAACTATCCATTCATAGCTCCCTTCACTCTTATTATTTAATCATAGAGGGGCTTTCGCAGTGCAACATATTATATTTCAATTTCTGGAGTAACTGCATCGACCAAGTCATTCATATTTGACCCATATCAAGCACAATCAATCGCAACTGGCCAATAATTCTCATGATTTGAATAGTCAATTTAGCACTCATTACATTGGGTGATGCTCACAAGGGTGAAGAAGTGGGATTGAAACTAATGAAATGAATCGCATAGCTTCAATCATCACTTTCAGGGCTTTCACCCGGTAACCAAGACTTCCCAGGTGGTCACCCATCCCAAGACGCCTCTGGCTCAAGCACGCTTAACTATGGAGTTTTCCCCACAATCAAGCCCACTTAGCTTGCTACCCCATTTGCAAAACCTTAGCAAGTATTATGGCTTATGAACTATCCATTCAAAGATCCCTTCACTCTTATTATTTAAGCATAGAGGGGATTTCACAGTGCAACATATTAGATATCATTTTCGAGATTAACTGCGTAGAGTAAGTCATTAATATATGACCCATATCCATGAGTATTAGTCGCAACTAACCAATAATTCTCATGATTTGAATAGTCCACTTAGCACTCATTGCATTGAGTGATGCTCATAGGGGTGAAGAAGTGGGATTGAAACCAACGGAAATGAATCGCATAGCATCAATCATCACTTTTGGGGCTTGCATCCGCTAACTAGGACTTTCTAGGTGGTCACCCATCCCAAGATGCCTGTAGCTCAAGCACGCTTAACTGTGGATTTTTCCCCACAATCAAGCCCACTTAGCTTGCTACCCCATTTGCAAAACCTTAGCAAGTATTGTTCCTTATGAACTATCCATTCAGAGCTCCCTTCACTGTTATTATTTAAGCATAGAGGGGCTTTCGCAACATATTAGATATCATTTTCGGGATTAACTGCATAGAGTAAGTCATTAATATATGACCTATATCCATGAGTATTAGTCGCAACTAACCAATAATTCTCATGATTTGAATAGTCCACTTAGCACTCATTACATCGGGTGATGCTCACAGGGGTGAAGAAGTGGGATTGAAACCAATGAAATTAATCGCATAGCATCAATCATCACTTCCGAGGCTTGCACCCGGTAACCAGGACTTCCCAGGTGGTCACCCATCCCAAGACACCTCTGGCTCAAGCATGCTTAACTGTGGATATTTCCCCACAATCAAGCCCACTTAGCTTGCTACCCCATTTTCAAAACCTTAGCAAGTATTGTGCCTTATGAACTATCCATTCAGAGCTCCCTTCACTCTTATTATTTAAGCATAGAGGGGTTTTCACAGTGCAACATATTAGATATCATTTTTGGGATTAACTATGTAGAGAAAGTCATTAATATATGACCCATATCTGTGAGTATTAGTTGCAACTGACCAATAATTCTCATGATTTGAATAGTCCACTAAGAACTCATTGCATCGGGTGATGCTCACAGGGGTGAAGAAGTGGGATTGAAACCAATGAAATGAATCGCATAGCACCAATCATCACTTCCGGGTCTTGCACCTGGTAACCAGGACTTCCTAGGTGGTCACCCATCCCAAAATGCCTCTGGCTCAAGAACACTTAACTGTGGAGTTTTCCCCACAATCAAGCCCACTTAGCTTGCTACCCCATTTGCAAAACCTTAGCAAGTATTGTTCCTTATGAACTATCCATTCATAGGTCCCTTCACTCTTATTATTTAAGCATAGAGGGTCTTTCGCAATGCAACATATTAGATATCATTTTCAGGATTAACTGCGTAGAATAAGTCATTAATATATGACCCATATCAATGAGTATTAGTCACAAGTGACCAATAATTCTCATGACTTGAATAGTCCACTTAGCACTCATTGCATTGAGTGATGCTCACAAGGGTTAAGAAGTGGGATTGAAACCAACGAAATGAATCACATAGCATCAATCATCACTTATGGGGCTTGCATCTGGTAACTAGGACTTCCTAGGTGGTCACCCATCCCAAGACGCCTCTGGCTCAAGCGTGCTTAACTGTGGAAATTTCCCCACAATCAAGCCCACTTAGCTTACTACCCCCTGTGCAAAACCTTAGCAAGTATTGTGCCTTATGAACTATCCATTCAGAGCTCCCTTCACTCTTATTATTTAAGCATAGAGGGTCTTTCGCATTGCAACATATTAGATATGATTTTCGAGATTAACTGCGTAGAGTAAGTCATTAATATATGACCCATATCCATGAGTATTAGTCGCAACTAACCAATAATTCTCATGATTTGAATAATCCACTTAGCACTCATTACATCGGGTGATGCTCACAGGGGTGAATAAGTGGGATTGAAACCAACGAAATGAATCACATAGCATCAATCATCACTTCTGGGGCTTGCACCCGGTAACCAGGACTTACCAGGTGGTCACCCATCCCAAGACACCTCTCGCTCAAACGCGTTTAATTGTGGAGTTTTCCCCACAATCACACCCACTTAGCTTGCTACCCCATTTGCAAAACCTTAGCAAGTATTGTGCCTTATGAACTATCCATTCAGAGCTCCCTTCACTCTTATTATTTAAGCATAGAAGGGATTTCGTAGTGCAACATATTAGATATCATTTTCAGGATTAACTGCGTAGAGTAAGTCATTAATATATGACCCATATCCATGAGTATTAGTCGCAACTGACCAATAATTCTCATGATTTGAATAGTCCACTTAGCACTCATTGAATCGGGTGATTCTCACAGGGGTGAAGAAGTGGGATTGAAACCAACGAAATGAATCGCATAACATCAATCATCACTTCTGAGGCTTGCACCTAGTAACCAGGACTTCCCAGGTGGTCACCCATCCCAAGACGCCTCTGGCTGAAGCGCGCTTAACTGTGGAGTTTTCCCCACAACCAAGCCCACGTAGCTTGCTACCCCATTTGCAAAACCTTAGCAAGTATTGTGCCTTATGAACTATCCATTCAGAGCTCCCTTCACTCTTATTATTTAAGCATAGAGGGGCTTTCGTAGTGAAACATATTAGATATCATTTTCTGCATTAACTGTGTAGAGTAAGTCATTAATATATGACCCATATCCATGAGTATTAGTCGCAACTAACCAATAATTCTCATGATTTGAATAGTCCACTTAGCACTCATTGCATCGGGTGATTCTCAGAGGGGTGAAGAAGTGGGATTGAAACCAACAAAATGAATCGCATAGCATCAATCATCACTTCCAGGGCTTGCACCCAGTAACCAGGACTTCCCAGGTGGTCAGCCATCCCAAGACGCCTCTGGCTCAAGCATGCTTAACAGTGGAGTTTTCCCCACAATCAATCCCACTTATCTTGCTACCCCATTTGCAAAACCTTAGCAAATATTGTGCCTTATGAACTATCCATTCATAGCTCCCTTCACTCTTATTATTTAAGAATAGAGGGGCTTTCACAGTGCAACATATTAGATATCATTTTCGGGATTAACTGCGTAGAGTAAGTCATTAATATATGACCCACATCCATGAGCATTAGTCGCAACTGACCAATAATTCTCATGATTTGAGTGCTAAGTGGACTATTCAAATCATGAGAGTTATTGGTGAGTTGCGACTAATACTCATGGATATGGGTCATATATTAATGACTTACTCTATGCAGTTAATACCAAAAATGATATCTAATATGTTGCACTGCGAAAGCCCCTCTATGCTTATATTGAATAAAATTTATCGCTAGCCACATATGGACACAGAAAGAGATTTTGGGGCTTAGTTTCCAAAAGAAAGGGAAGGGGTTCAAGGGAGAGAGTTTACCCATGTTTATTAAACCCAAACCATTTCTTTCTAAACTATCCTTACTTTGAACCTATTATTTTCTAGTTGAGTGTTCTAGAGCCCAATCATTGAATTCACATAAGAGGTTGGGTGTGAGAGTCACTTCCCATAGTTATTAAGAGAATGGGGCATAATACAATCATCTTGGGGAAGAGTGAAAATCAAACAAGCAAGAGAAAGAGGAAATGTGTATGGGAAGGAGACCAAAATTAGAGATTCACATTTTTGAATGGAGAGTTGATTTCATATGGAATTTTCTGGACAACAAATGAGTTTTGAGTGTTTAAGATTGAAGGAAATTGTTATGGGAAATTTTGGCATCTATTTGGAGTTGAAATTTCATGGAGAAAGAGGTTGTATGCCCATGAATAAGAGTATGTTTGAAATTCATCAAGGGGAGAAAGTTTTATTTTGTTGGGTGAATTCATGTTGCATGTGTAGAATTCATGAGGTCCCAATAGGGATATTTCATTTCTAGTTTGTGATGAAAGCCCTAAAGGGAAGTGGAAAGGCTTGAGGGACTATGAGCAGTGAAGGGGGATTCCATCCCTTGGGTTGTGCAGGTTGTGGGGAAGAGATATGGTGGACTGTAATTAGCTGTGAAAAATGATTGTTGAGAGGGGAAAATTAGCCACCCTTAGGGACCACCGCCTCTTATGGATTCATAACCCCATATCAGGGGTGACTTGATGTTGAGAATTGGAACAACAAGTCTATAGTTCGGAGGAACATTTTTCTTCTACAGTGGGTTGCATATTTTCTAAGATAAGTGTTCTTATTTGTTGTGTTTATTCATGTTGAATGTTGATATAGTTGTTGTACATTTTACTCCGAGATATTTTGGTTACTGTTTCTTGCTATGAGCATAAAGATGCACATGAATCTCTATCTTATGGTTGAATGTTGTTGTGTGCCATTTGGTTGTTTCTATGCAGAGTTAACCAATTACATTTATGTTTTTATTTAGTATGGAAATCGACATGAGTTTGATTGTCATGATGTGTGTTATTTTTGCATTTAGATTTGGTATCATAAATTTTTATTGGGTCATTTTAGTAGTAGCATGACCCATCTTAGGGATGGGTATGTTAAAGTGTGGTTTCAACACTAGACTCGTATGGTCCAAGAATCAATCCGAATTTGGGAAAATTATTTGTTACAAACTTTGATCTATGATGAATTTGGGGGAAAACATTGAAAAATTAGAGTGAAATCTCCAAATTTGTGAGAAAATTTGAGTTTTAAATAACCCAGAACTTTATGAGAGGTTTAATGGTGTAAATCGACCAAATTGCATATTTAGATTCAACTTGTGAGATCAAATTTCACATTTTAATGGTAGTTGAAGGATCTGGGAAGAGTTTGATGAATTGATGGTCGAGATCATGTTTGATCTCGAGATCAATGGACTAGATTCATTTTAATCAAATTAAAAATTATACGGTTTTTTGGCCTTGGCAAGGTCAAGCATATCAATGACCAAGATTCATTTTCAGCAGTTGGGAAAATGAGGCAGGTCAATGGTCAGGATCCATTTTCGGTCGTTGGGAGGTTGGAGTCGATCAATTGTTAGTATTTTCTTTTGCATCTTGGAAAATAGAGAAAATTGACAGTTGATACTCGTTGATAGATTTGGGTGAAGTTTGATAGATCAAGGACCAATATCATTTTGAATAGAAGATCGACAACCCATATTCATATGGGATTTGGTCAAAAAATTTCTAAGTGTTGGAGTTTGCTAAGAGGGATCACCGATGGTAGATGGTTGGGTTGGATGATTTGGTGAAGTTTTTTGTTCTTTAATGGAAATCACCAACGACCGATGGTTGGGTCGGTCATTTTAGTAAAAGGTTTTGATCAAGCAAGAGAAAGCATCGATTGCCAACGGTCTATGGTCAAGCATCGCAAGGATTAGCGAGCTGTTCAGTCCACCTGCGAGAAGTTACCAATCATCGATGAAGGAAGGAGGGTGATGATGTGTCATGGCATGTCAGAATCCATGTGTCATGCCACGTTATCCAAGTTGACACCTCATGATGACCTGTCATGCCACGTCAACATTCACGTGTCATGCCACATTCAGATAGTTTCCACATCAGCCAATAAATGGCCAATGGTTGATGGTCAGGTGATACATATTGGATAATTATATTATTTTTCATCTATCTCGATTCTTTCATAGTGGAAAAAAATGGAGGAATTAGCCTCTAGGGTCATTTTAGTGGTAGGTCCTAGTTCGGAAAATAAGGGTCTTGAAACTTCTGGAGCTAGTTATAGGAATTGAATGGTTTTTTGGGGGGTTTTGGTGTATGAATCTTGTGCACACCCACTTGATGTTGTTTTACACTCCAATAAATTTCCAATGGTGCAGAATGTGTGTTAATCAGAGTTCATATGCAATTGTTGTGCCTCCTGCAAGTTGTCCTATTGTGTTGACCACCATGGTACGAGATGATGCCACATCAACCCCCATTACGCATGCATATGGGGATAGCCATTTGAATAATTTAAATAATATTATAGAATTTTCAAAACCCTACCACAATTGAGGGTTTAGGAATTCAAAAACCTACCCCTATATGGCTATTGGGCTATGTTAAAGATCGGGCCACTAGGAGGAGAAGGGGTTTGATTCTATGTTATTGTATTTTGTTCCATAGCAGAGAAAAAAAATTGGTAGTGAGAAATTAGAGAGAATAACAGAGGGCGTTAATTTTTTGTAGCATCCTAACAAGCTATATTTCTCAGGTAATTCCATAGAAAGTGCATTTTCCTTTGTACTTGCATTATTTCCATACCAGAGAAAAGAGACCAGAGCAGCCTCACCTTCTAGTTGGGTTTTCTCCCGCAAGGGTTTCCCAGAGAAAATATTTGTGTTATATTGTAGATGGTGTGTGATTTTATTTTATTGTTCTTTGTTTTCCACATTTTATTTATTTCATGCATAACCAAAAAGTCATAAACTAAATATTTTGGAATCTAAAGGAATTTAACCTTCATATTGTAGATTTCATTTTTATTTATTAGGTATGTTGTGACGAACTATTCTAGTGGATATCCATGAAATATTACATAGCATCGGGTCGGTTGAATTGGAGAAGTGTTTTGGTATGACAATAGTAATGGTCGATGGTCAGATCAGTCGGTTCAACGATCTATTGCAAATTGGTTTCCAAAGGAAAGTGTCGACGATCAGATTGGAACTTTTGGAAAAGTGTTGTGTGCGTCCAAAGGAAAATTTTGATTATCGATTGTCGATGGAGCTCAAATCAATAGTCCATATTTATTTCGGTTTGAGATTGACGATGTAGATTAAAAGGCTATTGTAATATTAAAACAGTCAATTTTATATGAATTTTTGTGATTTTTGAAGGTCATTAACTTGCAAAGCGATTTTGAGGGTCTAAACGACATTTTTATGCAATCAAAACAAACGAGAACATAATGTACAGTTGCTACATTATGTCTCGGAAACTTAAATAAAATAACATGGAGACAGCTATCCAAAGAGCTACTCCAGGTGCGAAACAAAGCTCGTATGAGACAATTACAATTGAAATAGTTAAGGTAAAATTTTGTCACCGGTTTACTTCCAGAGGGCATAAATCCTTGCTCAGAAGTTAGTTTGATGAACCATAAAAGAAAACCACAAAACCATATTTGGAATATGGGTATGTAAAAATGTGCATGAAGAGAAAGAAGACACCTATAGCATACAAAGATAAATTGGGAAAAAATTTATAAACTTATCCAAACCATAACATTCATCTCAGAGATTAGATTTGGGAAAACAAATAGTCACTGGAAAGGTATTGAGGAGGAGAATACATCTATCCACCTATAATTTTGAATTGGGTGCCAAAATTTTCTCATAAAGAAATAAAGTGATTATGTAGCAGTAAGAAAGTGGAAATTACAACATGTGAATGTTGTAACTTTTTGCTCATTACTCATAATGAGGTATGAACGCAGATGTTGGAGATTTTTTTCGAAGAAGAATGTGTTTAAGGAATTATATTTTGAATTGGTGCATTGTGTTCTTAACAAATTGATGTGAAGAATAGCATGTAATCTAATTAATAAATATTTTGTAATCTGCTTAACTCTAACAACAATTATTGCATGCACATTCTTGCAAAATTAGAGATACAAGAAATCAAACTTTAGTTCCTATATGAGAAATAGATATATGGAGGATGTTAAAGGGTCTTACAGAAGAAGAATTCAAAGGTCTACATGTCAACATGGGTAATGCTGAGACAAAATATAATGGATGAAGATATGGGTAGGAGCTTGTAACTATGAGAAACCTACAAAGGAAAGTGCAGAGCTATAGGAACAATAATGAAAAGATCATGAAATCTTAGGAGGAGATACTACAAATCCTGAATATGTTGCAGAAGAAAATAAACAAAGATTTGGGCACAAAACATGAATCTAGTGCAAGGAAAGTGGAAGTATATAGATCTCATGATAGGAGGGATAATCATGGAGGATCTATATGGTTAAGGATTACTAGTTGACGTCAACATCATCAATCCCTATAGAAATTGACCTAAAGGTCATATGCATGTTCAAGGTCGGAGAGTAGCTCAATAATTTCTCATAGTATACATCATAGGAGAAGACATGGGTCATATAGCTTGGAAGGGGAGCTAAGGATGATGAAGTCACCATCATTTGATGGAGAGAACAAGAAAAGAGAATATGCAAAAGCATGGTTTCTGAGAATGAGGAAATATTTATAGTTGCATGATTACTCATCAAATGTAGAAGCCCAAATTATAGCTTACTACCTTCAAGGAAATAAATCTATGTGGTGGGATCAGTTGAAGTAGGTTAAGCACCTTGATGAGAAGAGAATTTCTTGGAAGCCATTCAAGAAATATTTTCAACAGTGGTACTTGTCAGAGTATTATTTTGAAAAGAATGAGTTTGAGTTCTTTGAACTCAAACTCTGGAACATGACCATAGATGAATATGAAAGAAAATTCTTGGAAATTTTTAGGTACATGATTTTCATCATAGATGAAAAGGTCAAAATGCATAGGTTCCTGATTGGAATGCCATCCTTCTACAAGGATAAAATTCATTTTGATGAGCCCATGAATTTAGAAGAATCCATAAGAAATACTAAGTATTTATATGAGCAGAATAGAGGAAGGAAAATTTTCCAAAAGTTTTGGGATGACAAGAAAAAAGGAAAAATGGATCAAAGGAAGAAAGGAAGAAAGGATTCAAGCCAAATTTCATAAGGAATATATCTCGGGCATATCGACAAGGTATCCATATCAAGGTGATAAAAAAATGACATAGTCCTTTGGAAAGAGGCCAAGACATCAACCCATAAAGTGTTGGGGATGTGAAGGAGAACACATGTATAAGTATTTTCCTCAATGGAGAGATAAAATGAAGACTATTCATAGCATCAAGAAACAGGAAAAAATAGAGGATATGGGAAGAAGCATGCCAAGGATTTGTGCAGCCTTGGGAAATAGACAAGCAAACTATCAATCCCACATGATTGAACTGGAAGGTAAGATTTATAATCATCCCATAGATATTTTGATTGATTATGGATATAGTCGTAGCTATATAGATCCAAATATAGTTGAAAGATTTAAATTGAATAGATGTAAGCATGAAAAATCTTGGTTAGTTCAACTAGCTACTGGAACCAAGAGATAAATAAATGAGATTGTCAGAGAATTCCCTATAAACATGAATGTAATTAACACTAAGGAATATTTAAACATCGTATTTTTTGGGTCTTATGACTTCTTGTTTGGATCCTATTGGCACCATTATTCGAGACCTATCCCGTTGGATTCCTCTCTTCACCCTTATCGCGGTCATACCTATCATTTTTCAGCAATTTTCTTTTTCATGGACCCCACCCCCTTCCAACACCCTTATTTGGGATCTACCCATTGGATTCCACTCGTCGCCCTGATCGTTGTGATACACTTCACCCATAAACCACTTTATGTGTGGTCCCACCCGCCCCTTTTCTTGTTCCCTCTTCATCATGGCCCACACATGTAGCCAAGAATTGGAAGCGTGCTTCAATTCCTTGCACTCTAATTTCACAGAAACCCAGCAAGAAGTGAGACAACTCAGTGCCAATATTGGCACCATCAATAAAAACATGCATTCCTCCATCGATGCCAAAATAGAGGACCTCAAACAAGGCCTCAAACAAGACCTCGCTACCCAACATGAATCCTTCAATAAACAGTTTGTCTCCTTCACCACGATGATCTATGCCAAGATGCACATCCATGCAAATATTCCCTCATCTGACCCACCTTTGCAAATCGAAGGTGAAACTTCCTCTCATTCCCAGAATTTATAGCCCCATCACTTTCAACGTGACCTATGCATTCCACGTGTGGTTGTGACCAAATTTGATGGCTAGGATCCCACTGGCTGGGTAACTCAAATGGAAGATTATTTATCCTTTTATGGCATTACAGATGAGTTAGAAAAACTCTGCTATGGTGTTCTCCATATAGATCAAGAACGTTGGCAATGGTGGAAATGGGGAAAAAATGCCTGCCATGGGTATGTGGCTTGGACACACTTTGTGGCAGATCTTTATGAACTCTTTGACAATGACACCAACCATTTAGGTCATTTGACAAAGTTGAAATAATATGGCACAGTGGAATAATTTATAGTTTCTTTTGAGCGATTGGCTTTCTGTACAGAGGGCATGTCTGATTATTTTTTTTTAGAATGTTTTATTAGTGACCTCAAGGATGAGATTCATGCCCATGTCCTCATGGCTTAGCCTCAGAGTTGGGTGGACACTACTAAAATATCTAAGGAAGCACAATTGGTTGTCTCTTCTCTAAACCAAAAACCTTCCTTTATTCCTCGCCCTAAACAAGTCACTCCTACTCCTCCTTCTACTCCATTGAAGATCCAGAAATTAACCAGGGAAGAAATGGTTGAATGCCAACTAAAAGGCCTTTGTTATAATTTTGACGACAAATATTTTCCTAGGCACAAGTGTAAGGAACAAAATATTTTTGTGGCCATCTCAGAGGATGTTTCGGAAGAATATGTTGAGGCTCCCCTTTTGGCAGTGTCACCTGAACCCACTGACATGAACCCTCCCGAAGTAGAACCGGTCATTTCCCTAAATGCTCTCATTGGATTCTCTACTCACCAAACCCTCAAGCTAATTGGTTACATTAAGCATAGGAAGGTCATCATTATTGTTGATAGTGGAAGCACCCATAATTGTATTCATCGCCGCATTGCCCAAGAAACTAATTGTTATATATGTGCCATCAATAATTTTCAAATCATGATTGCCAATGGCGGGTCCATGAAATGTGGAGGGCGTTGTGAAAATGTGTGTCTCCAAATTGGTTAGTACCACATGAAATCTCGTATGTTTGCTATCGACATGGGTGGTTGTGACATTGTGTTGGGTGAAAAATGGCTAAGGACTTTGGGTCCCATTCTCATGGATTTTAAGGAATTAACCATGCAATTCGACCAGGAGGGCCAACAATATAAATTCCAAGGCATCACCGTCGGTTCTCCGGAGATCATCAATTCCCATCGCATGGAAAAGATGCTCAAGAAAGGTCATTCTAGCATTATTGCACAACTCCATGCCATTCAAGCCATTGAGATACCCTTTATGTTGCAAGACCTCCAATCCATCCTCTCTAAACATCAAGTGGTTTTTCCCACTCCCTAGGGAATCCCTCCTTCCCATGGTGTTCATGATCATTCCATTCCCCTTGTCCCCAACAACCTTCCTCCCAATATCCATCCCTATCGTCATCCCTTCTCCCAAAAAAATGAAATTGAGAAAATTGTTCAAGAATTGCTCAACGCAGGTGTTATTTTCCCTAGTACAAGCCCCTGCTCTTCTCCTGTGGTCATGGTCATTAAGAAAGAAGGTTCTTGGTGCATGTGTCCTGAATTCCGTGCCCTCAACAAACTCACCATTAAAGACAAATTTCCCATTCCTTTCATTGATGATCTCTTGGATGAATTGAATGGCACCTAGTTCTTTACTGAACTTGATCTTCGTTCTGGTTACCACCAGATACGTATGAATGAGGCAGACATTCCTAAGAATGCATTTAGAACTCATGAGGGCCACTATGAGTTTTTGGTCATGCCCTTTGCCTTGTGTAATTCTCCCTCCACTTTCCAAAGCCTCATGAATCATGTCTTCCATCATTTTGTCTTAGTTTTATTTGATGATATCCTCATCTATAGTAAAACTTGGAAAACCCATCTTGATAATGTGGACCAAGTTCTCCATCTACTCTCTCAACACCAACTTTTCCTCAAACAATATAAATGTTCTTTTGACTCCTCAGAAGTCGAGTACTTGGGTCATCTTGTTGGCAAGGACGGTGTTAAGGTGGATCCTAAAAAGATTGAAGCTATGAAAGATTGGCCTCACCCAAAGACTCTCAATAGATTGCATGGATTTCTGGGTTTATCAGGATATTATTGCAAGTTTGTTAATAATTATGGAAAGATTGTGGCACCTCTCACTGCTCTCCTTAAAAAGAATTCTTTCACTTGGACTCCCTAAACTACTCAGGATTTTCAAGCCTTGAATATGTCCATGTGCACCACTCCAGTTCTAGCCCTCCCTGATTTCACAAAGACCTTCGTACTGGAATGTAATGCTTCTGAGAAAGTAATTTGAGTAGTCCTTATACAAGAGGGTAGGCCTTTGGAATTTACCAGCAAACAACTATCAGAGAAAAATTTGGGCAAATCAATCTATGAAAAAAAAATGTTGGCTATTATGCATGTCGTGGATCTTTGGTGCGCTTATCTATTGGGGAAACTCTTCCAAATTAAGATAGATCATCAAAGCCTCAAGTATTTTCTAGAACAATTCATTTCCTCCCTAGAGCAAAAAAAATGGGTGACTAAGCTCTTTGGATATGATTACAAGATCATTTACAAGAAAGGCAAAGACAATGTGGTTGCTGATGCACTTTCCAAAAAATATGAAGATGAAGGGTCCCTTTTTTCTTTCTCCTTCATTGTGTAGAATTTTCCAGGTCCTATCAGCTATCTTCTTGGTCTATCTTTGACCAAGCTAAGACTCTAAGTTTCTTGTTGTCATAAATTTTAATTTTTGTTGTTTTATAACAGCCAACTGTAGTTTTTAGTTTTGCTGATATGTTATGGTTGTTGTCTCTGTTTGGGTGCTCTAGCAAGTAGTTTTATGTTAGGAAAAATACATACATGCTTACCAAATAACAACAACACACCTAAACTATCTTTTCTACTGAAATATGGACAGATCTAAGAGCTAATAAACAGCCACTAAAATGCATGTGTAGACACAAGTATTTTTGGTCAACATGACCCTGGATAAAACCCCCCCGGGGAAAACCAGTTTGAGATATAGTGTATATAATGAGGTAGAGAAAATCTAGATACAGTAATCACAATACAAGAAGA